>CAUYLG010071800.1:0-14128 GCA_963573385.1 Cacajao melanocephalus | reverse complement strand
TTGCTGTGTTGCCAGGCTGGAGTGCAGTAGCACGATCTTGGCTCACTGCAACCTCCGCCTCCCATGTTCAAGCGATTCTTCTGCCTCAGTCTCCTGAGTAGCTGGGACTACAGGCGTGCGCCACCACGCCCAGCTAATTTTAGTATTTTTAGTAGAGACAGGGTTTCACCTTGTTGGCCAGGATGATCTCTATCTCTTTTTTTTTTTCTTTCTTTTTTTCTTTTTTTTAAAAAAAGATGGGGTTTCACCATGATGGCCAGGCTGGTCTTGAACTCCTAACCTCAGGTGATCCACCCACCTCGGCCTCCCAAAGTGCTAGGATTACAGGCGTGAGCCACCGCGCCTGGCCAGTCTCTATCTCTTGACCTCGTGATCCACCCACCTCCGCCTCCCAAAGTACTGGAATTACAGGTGTGAGCCACCGCGCCCGGCCTGTTTTTGAGACAGAGTCTCACTCTGTCACCCAGGCTGGAGTGCAAGGGTGTGATCTTATCTCACTGTAACCTCAACCTCCTGGACTCAAGGGATCCTTCCACCTCACTCTCCCAAGTAGCTGGGACTACAGGCATGCACCACCACACCTGGCCAATTGTAGGAATTTTTAAAGGTGAATATTGGATTTACTGGATATCCCATGAGATACCATTTGACCTAGCAATCACGACTGGATACATATCCAAAAGAAAATACTTTTTTTTACCAAAAAATAAATGCACTCGTGTTCACTGCAGCACTATTCACAGTTGCAAAACGTGGAATCAAACTAGGTGCCCATCAGTGGTGTATTGGATAAAGAAAATATGGCACATATATACCATGGAATACTACATAGCCGTAAAACACAAACTTATATCTTTTGCAGCAACATAGATAACAGCTGGAGACCATTATTCTTAGCAAATTAATGCAGGAGCAGAAAACCAAATGCCATGTGTTCGCCCTTATAAGTGGGAGCTAAATATTGAGTACTCGGGGACATAAAGATGGCCACAAAGACACTGGGACTACTAGAGGGGGGAGGGAGGAGAGCAAGAGTTGAAAAACTATTGGATACTATGCTCAGTACCTGGGTGATGGGGTCAATCATACCCCAATCCTCAGCATCACACAGTGTACCCAGGTAACAAACTTGCACATGTACCACCTGCATGTAAAATAAAAGTTGAAATTTTTAAAAAGAAAAATTTATTAAACTATTTAATTTCAGGTGAGGATTGTAACAATTAGGCTTATTTCAATAACAACCCCATTTTTAAGATACTCTGTGTGAAAAAATCTTAGCAATGTTTAGAATCCTGTGTTATTGCTTTACTCCGTTGATTGATTCCTTTGCTGTACAACAGCTTTTTAGTTTCTATAGATCTACCACCTACCCCTGCTGGATATTTACCGTACTATAAGGAAGTAAGAATTCTTCCTCTGCAATTTAGCCTTTACAGTTGCAGGGAAAGCTAAAGTAAAGAAAATGATCCTACCACTTCAATGGATGGGAAGAAAGAAAATAAAAAGGAAAGAAAATGAGCATGTTGTGCTGAACGGGGGAGTTAGAATAAAATTGTAGTTTCTTGTTCTAATTTCAAAGGCTGTTTCCCCATGTGTTTGGAAATGAATTGAGCTGAAGGAAAAAGCTGAAGGATTCTTGGCCTATATCTTAGCTTTTAGAGGTTGGACAGTAATTGAGCCTTTCTAAGATCTACACTTCTGTTTTTAATTGATGCAAAATATTTGTACATATTTATGCGGTGCATGGGATACATCATTACATGTATAGATTGTGTAATGATCAAGTCAGGGTACTTGGGATGTCTAACATCTCGAGTACTTATTATTTCTGTGTTGGGAACATTTCAAGTCCTCTATTCTAGCTATTGAAATATATAATACATTGTTAACTATAGTTACCTTCCTGTGCTGTCAAACATTAGAACTTATTCCTTCTATCTAACTGAATGTACACATTAATTAATCACTCTTTATCCTCACCCAACCCACACCAAACCCATACCATTCCCAGTGTCTGGTATCTACCATTCTATTCTCTGCCTCCATAAGATCCACTTTATTAGCTCCCACATATGAGTGAAAATATGTGATATTTGTCTTTGTGGACCTGGCTTATTTCACTTAACATAATGACCTCCAGTTCCATCCACATTGCTTCAAATGACAGGATTTTATTCTTTTTTTTTTGAGACAGTCTCCTTCTGTTGCCCAGGCTGGAGTGCAGTGGCGCAATCTCAGCTCACTGCAAGCTTCGCCTCCTGGGTTCAAGCAATTCTCCTGCCTCAGCCTCCCAAGTAGCTGGGACTACAGGCGCACACCACCAGGCCCAGCTAGTTTTTGTATTTTTAGTAGAGGTGGGGTTTCACCATATTGGCCAGGCTGGTCTCGAACTCCTGACCTCCTCATCCATCCACCTCTGCCTCCCAAAGTGCTGGGATTACAGGCATGAGCCACCGCACCCAGCCGTAGGATTTTATTCTTTTATAGATGGTGGTATTTCATTGTATGTGCGTATGTATGTGCATTTTTTTTTTTTTGAGACAGTTTCACTCTTGTTGTCCAGGCTGGAGTGCAATGGTGTGATGTCAGCTCACTGCAACCTCTGCCTCCTGGGTTGAAGTGATTCTCCTGCCTCATCCACCCAAGTAGCTGGGATTATAGGCATGAGCCATCATGCCCAGCAAATTTTGTATTTTCAGGAGAGACGGGGTTTCACCAAGTTGGACAGACTGGTCTTGAACTCCTGACCTCAGTGCGATTCTCTCACCTCAGCCTCCTGAGTAGCTGGAATTACAGGTGCCTGCCACCACGGTTTCACCATGTTGGCTGGGCTGGTCTCGAACTTCTGACCTCAAGCGATCTGCCTACCTCGGCCTCCCAAAGTGCTGGGATTGCAGGCGTGAGCCATCTCGCCCGGCCTGTATGTGCAATTTTAATCCACTAGTCCATTGATGGACACTTAGGTTTATTCCATATCTTTCTATTGTGAGTAGTGATGCAGTAAGCTCGCAGGTGTCTCTTTGATATACCGATCTATTTTCCTTTGGATAAATACCGAGTAGTGGGATTCCTGGAATACATGTTAGTCCTATTTTTAGTTTTTTGAACCTCCCATACTGTTCTCCGTGGTGGCTATACTAATTTACAATCCCACCAACAGTGTATAAGCATTCCCCTTTCACATCCTTGCCAGCATGTTATTTTTTTTCTTTTTAATAATAGCTATTCTAACTGGGGTGAGATGATATCTCATTATAGTTTTGATTTGCATTTCCCTGATGATTAATGATGTTCAGCATTTTTATTCATATACCTATTAGGAAATTACATGTCTTCTTTTAAGAACTGTCTATTCATGTCCTTTGCTCACTTTTTAATGGGTTTGTTTGTTTTATCTTGTTGTTTGAGTTCTCTGTATATTTGGGATATTAGTTCCTTGTAGCATGAATCATTTGCACATATTTTCTTCAGTTCAGCAATGTCTCTACTCTGTTGATTGTTTCCTTTGCTGTGCAAAAGGTTTTTATTTATATAGTCCCATTTGTCTGTTTTTGTTTCTGTGCTTTTGAGGTCTTAGCCATAAGTTCCTTGCATAGACCAATGTTTTATAGTCTCAGGTCTTATGTTTCAGTCTTTATTGTGCTGAGTTGATTTTGTATATGGTGATGTTTGTGATTTCCTCAGTGGTTTAGGATGCTATTATTGGTTGAGGCTGTGGTGAAGTTTTTCTGAGGACAGGGTCACCACATGGGCCTGTCCTTGCTCCCTTGATCCCAGTGGTGGGCAGAATGTACTTGTCCTTGCGTCTCAGCATGGTGTATGTTGACACCAGTGTTAGATCCAGGTGGGCTGTCTTTTGGGTTCCTAGGTGGCTTGCTTGGGTGCCAGTAATGAGAGTGGCAAGCTGGGAAGGTGGGCAGGTTTTTGGGCCCCTGGATGCAGGTATGGTGTGGGCAATGATAGTTGCAGTGGTGGGACAAGCCTTTGGCTCCCAACCTATCCACATTGGTATTTATTTATTTAGAGACAGAGTTTCACTCTTGTTGCCCAGGCTGGAGTGCAGTGGTGCAATATTGGCTCACTGCAACTTCTGCCTCCCGGGATCAAGTGATTCTCCTGCCTCAGCCTCCCGAGTAGCTGGGACTACAGGCATGCGCCACCGTGCCTGGCTAATTTTGTATTTTTAGTAGAGACAGGGTTTCTCCACGTTGGTCAGGCTGGTCTTGAACTCCCGACCTCAGGTGAGCCTGAGGTCTCAGCCTCCCAAAGTGCTGGGATTACGGGGGTGAGCCACAGTGCCTGACCACATTGGTATTTATGATGGCTGTAATTGGTTATGCAGGACAGTCTTGAGGCCTCCAAGTGGCATGAGCAGCTTGGTACCTGCAGTGGCAGGTTGGGTGGGCCCAACCTCAGACCTTCAGGATGAATGCTCATCTGCCATGAGTGGTGGGCTTTGCTGGGCAGCCTCTAGGCTCTTATACTGCATGGCAGGTCACAGCGTGAGTTGAGCCAGACTGGGTGGACCTATCCTCAGTTCCCCAGGTGGTGCATTTAGGCACTGGCTGTATTAGGCAGAGGTAAGGTGCTCCTCAAGCTCAAGGCAGAATGATTGAGTGGGGACAGCAGCAACTGTGCAACAGCCCTGCTACTATAGAGGACAGGGTTGCTTTCAGTTGGTAATAGTCATATGCAGATGGGTGCTCACACTTTGGGCCTGGTGGAGGCAGTCTGGTGTAGTAGCTGTTATTGGTAAGGGAGTTTGTCCTTAGGCCATGTGAAGGTGTGCTGCAGCTTCACTGCTGGGGGCAGTAGAATTCTTGCCGATGCCTGGCGCTTTAGCCCTGGTGGCACAGTCAGCTGCGATGGTGGCTGTGGGTGTGAAATGTCAACGGGGCTTCAAAGATGTGGAGATGCAGGGGCTGTTGGGCCCCAGGCAGGATGCAGTCTGGTGAGTCTTAGAAACCAATATAGTGCTTTGCTGTAGCTACTTAGGGCTTGGGGTATGTGTGGGACCCAGTGTGAGCTCCCTCTCTGGAGCCATGTCTTCCTGCATTCTTCAGGCAGCGTCCTATGATTCTTAGGGCCCAAAAGGGTCTAGGGGCTTTCCTGTGGCTAGGAAGGAGGAGTCTGCAGTGGAAATGTGGACCACTGGGGGTCACTCACATATCCTTCCCCCATGTTGGGGAGCCTCTCCAGGTTTCCAGCTGATCCCAGGTAGCAGGCTCTTCCCTTCCCCCTCCTTGCTTGCTTTAGGTGTTTCCTGTCACTTATCTAATTCCAGTGTTGTCTGTTGAATGATCTGTTTGAAATATGATTATCTACTTGCTATTTTGGTTGTGAAGGTGAGTACCAGATGTCTCTAGTAGTCAGCTATCTTGAAGCTCCTCCCCTAGGATCTATGCTGCTGCTGCTGCTTCTTTTTTTTTTTTTTTTGAGATGAAGTTTTGCTCTTGTTGCCCAGGCTAGAGGGCAATGGCGTGATCCTTGCTCACTGCAACCTCTGCTTCTCGGGTTCAAGTGATTCTCTCACCTCAGCCTCCTGAGTAGCTGGGATTACAGGCACCCACCACCATGCCCAGCTAATTTTTGCATTTTTAGTAGAGATGGGGTTTCACCATGTTGGCTGGGCTGGTCTTGAACTCCTGACCTCAGGTGATCCAGCCACCTCAGCCGCCCAAAGTGCTGGGATTATAGGCGTAAGCCACCGTGCTTGGCCAGATCTATGCTGCTTAAAGAATGTTGACCCTATAAGCCACTTTATGTAAGAGTACTCACATTGATTAATAACTACAGCTCTTCTTACCCTAAATTTCAGAATTTTCCTTGCCATCAGTGAGCATTACATTTTTTCTTCTTAGCATTTTGTTTTATTCTATCACCAATAGATTTAACTTTGATTTCTTAAACATTTCATAATTTATGTTTTAGAATTATTAGATGTCTTTAAGCATTTTTTAAAGGCTAGTTTTGATAAGATAACTGATTTGCATTTTATGATTTTTTTCTTATTCTGGTAAAATACGCATTGCATATTTACCATTTGAACTATGTTAAACTCCAATTCAGTGGCATTAAGTATATTCATAATATTGTGCAAGTACCACCAATATTAGTTACAGAACTTTTTCATCACCCAAAAAGGAAACTCTGTACCCATTAAGTAGTTTCTCCTCATTCCTCCCCTTTTCCCAGCCTCAGGCAACCACAAATATGCATTCTGGTCTGTATGAATTCACCTGTGCCAGATATTTCATATAAACTGAATCATGCAATATGTGGCTTTTTGTGTCTGGATTATTTCACTTAGCATGATCTTTCCAAGGTTCATCCATGTTGTAACTTGTATCAGAACTTCATTCTTTTTTATGGCTGAATAATATTCTTTTATATGAATGTAGCATATTTTGTTATTACTTCATCAGTGATGGACATTTGGATTGTTTCCACTTTTGGTTGATGTGAATAATGCTGCTGTAAACATTCATATATACAAATGTTTATTTGAATGCCTGTTTTCCAATTCTTGTGGGTATATAACTTGGAGTCGGTTTACTAGACCTTATGGTAATTCTATGTTTAAATTATTGAGGAACCACTAAACTCTTTTTCAATGTGGCTGTACCATTTTACATTCCTATCAGTAATGTATGAGGCTTCTATTTTCTCCACGTCCTTGCCAACTATTGTTATTTTTTATTATAGCCATGCCAGTGGGTAGGAAGTAATATCATGTAGCTTCATTTGCATTTACCTGCTAACTAGTAGTGTTGAACATAATTTTCATGTCTTTTTGGCCATTGTGTATCTTTTCTGGAAAAATGTCTTATGTTTTTTGACTTATTTTTATTTTTTTTGAGACAGAGTCTTTCTCCGCCACCCAGGGTGGAGTGCAGTGGCATGATCACGGCTCACTGCAATCTCAACTTCCTGGGCTAAAGTGATCCTCCTGCCTCAGCTTCCTGAGTAGCTGGGACCACAGGTGTGCACCACTGCACCCGGCTAATTTTTAAATTTTTTGTAGAGATGAGGTCTCACTGTGTTTCCCAGGCTGTTCTTGAACTCCTGGGCTCAAGTGATCCTCTCACCTCCGCCTCCCAAAGTGCTGGGATTACAGGCATGAACCAAACCACCACACCTAGCCTCCACCCATTTGTAAATTGAGTTATTTGTCTTTTGGTTGCTGAGTTGTAAGACATCTTTATATATTCTGAATATAAGACACTTCTCAGACATATGATTTGCAAATAACAGGTTATCTTTATACTTTATTCATAGGGCCCTTT
Organism: Cacajao melanocephalus; assembly: GCA_963573385.1. Taxonomy (NCBI): domain Eukaryota; kingdom Metazoa; phylum Chordata; class Mammalia; order Primates; family Pitheciidae; genus Cacajao; species Cacajao melanocephalus. The sequence goes on along the minus strand of CAUYLG010071800.1, from coordinate 6,839 downwards.
AATGCACAAAATATTTAGATTTTGACGAAGTCCAATTATTTTTTGTTGTTGATTGTTTGCACTTTAAGTGTAATGTCTCAGAAACTGTTGCCTAGTCCAGGGTCATGAAGATTTACATCATTGTTTTCTTCTGAGAATTTTGTAGTTTTAGCTCTTATTTTAGGTCTTTTGTCCATGTTAAGTTAATGGTTTTGTTTTTTGTTTTAGAGACAGGGTCTTGCTCTGTTGCCCAGACTGGAGTGCAGTGATATGATGATGGCTCACTGCAGCCTTGCTCTCCTTGTGCTCAAGCAATCCTCCCACTGCAGCCCCGCAAGAGACTATGGGGGCATGCCACCACACATGGCTGATATTTATTTTTTTGTAGAGATGGGATCAAGTTAATTTTTAATATGCTATGAAGTGGTCTAAATTTATTTTTCATGGTGATATAAATTTGTTACAACACCATTTGTTGAAAAGGCTATTGTAACGTTCTATTGAATTTTCTTAGGATCTTTGTCAAAAATCAATTGACTATAGAAGTGCGGGGCTATTTTTTCTGGACTTTCAATTCTGCTGCAGTGATCTATATGTCTCTTCTTAGGTCTATACCACAATGTCTTTGTTATTATACCTTTGTGATAAATTTTGAAATAGGGAAGTATGAGACTTTCAAACTTTATTCTTCTTCAATATTGCTTTTGGCTTTTCTGGGTCCCTTTCATTTCCATATGAAGTTTAGGATTAGCTTGTCAATTTCTGCAAAGAAAGGCAGTTGGAATTTTGATAGGAATTACATTGAAACTGTAGATCAGTTTGGAAAGTGTTGACTTAAAAAAATTTTGAGTTTTCTAATATGTGAATACCAGATGTCTTTCCATTTATTTAGGTATGGCTTTCAACAATGTTTTGTAGTTTCTAGTGTACAAGTTTTATACTTATTTTGTTGAATTTGTTTCTCGGTATTTTATTATTTTTGATGCTATTACAAATGAAATATTTTCATTTTTGCATTTTTATTAAAGCATATAGAAATACAACTAATTTTAGTAATTTGATCTCGATTCTTACAACCTGGCTGAGCTCATTTAATGGCCTTAATAGTTTTTTTTTTTACTTGATAAAATTATAACTTGTATTCTCATGGCCTTAATAGTTTTTTAGTGGATTTATTTGAATTATTTACATACAAGATCATGTCATGTGTGAATAGAGATATTTTTACTTCTTCCTTTTCAATATGAATGTCTTTTATATCATTTTCTTGACTAATTATCCTGGCTGGAGCCTCCAATACAATGGTGAATGGAAATGAGGAGAGTGAATATCCCTTTATTGTTCCTGAACTCAGGGAGAAAGCTTTCAGTCTTTTAATAGTAAGTATGATATCAGCTGTTGGGTTTTGGTAGATGCTGTTTATAGGTTTAAGAAATTTTCTTCTATTTATTTGTTTGTTTATTTTTGATACAGGGTCTCAATTTGTTGCCCAGGCTGGAGTGCAGTGTCACGATCATTGCTCACTGAAGCCTTGACCTCCTGGGCTCAAGTGATCCTCCCACCTCAGCTTCCCGGGTAGCTGGAACTACCGGCATGTGCCACTAGGCCTGGCTAATCTTTCAAATTTTTTGTTGAAATGGGGACTCATTAGGTTGTCCAGGCTGGTCTTGAACTCAAATGATCCTTCTGCTTTGGCCTCCCAAAGGGCTGGGAGTGCTGCTCCCAGCCCAGTTTCCTTTCTTTTCTTCTTCTTCCTTCTCCTTCTCTTTCTCCTTCTCCTCCTCCTCCTCCTCTTCCTCCTCTTCCTCCTTCTTTCTTCTTCTTCTTTTCTTTTTTTTAGATGGAGTCTCACTTTGTTCAGTGATGTAATCTTGGCTCAGTGCAACCTCTGCCTCCCAGGTTCAAGTGATCCTCCCACCTCAGCCTCCCAAGTAGCTGAGATTGCAAGCGTGTGCCACCACGTCCAGATAATTTTTGTATTTTTAGTAGAAATGAGGTTTCACCATGTTGGCCAGGCTGGTCTTGAACTCCTGACCTCAAGTGATCCGCCTGTGTTGGCCTCTCAAAGTGCCAGGATTATGGGTGTGAGCCATGGCACCTGGCCCAAGTTTCGTTTTATTCTTTGTTTGTTGAGTGCTTTTGTTGTGAAAGGATGTTGAATTTTGTGAAATGGTTTTTCTGTGTCTATTGACATGTGATAATTTGGTTTTGTCCTTTATTAATATGATGTATTACATTATTATTTTTTTTTTCTGAGACAGTCTCTCTCATTCTGTCACCCAGGCTGGAGTGCTGTGGTGTGATCTCGGCTCACTGCAACCTCCGCCTCCTGGGTTCAAGTGATTCTCCTGCCCTAGCCTCCTGAGTAGCTGAGACTACAGGCACACGCCACCATGCCTGGCTAATCTTTGTATTTTTAGTAGAGTTGGGGTTTCACCATGTTGGTCAGGATGGTCTTGATCTGACCTTGTTATCTACCTGCCTTGGCCTCCCAAAGTGCTGGGATTATAGGCATGAGCCACCATGCCCGGCCCCACATTAATTGATTATTGTATGTTGACTCAACATTACATTCCTGGGATAAATCCCACTTGGTCATGGCATGTAGTACTGTTTATATATGGCTCGATTTGATTTGCTAGTTTTTTGTTGAGAATTTACTATGTCTATATTCATAAGTAATATTGATCTGTAGCTTTCTTTGCTTGTGATTATTTTGTCCTGTTTTAGTATTGAGGTAATGTTGGCCTCATAGAATCAGTTAGGAAGTGCTCCCCCCTCTTCTGTTTTTGGAAGAGTTTGTGAAGGCTGGCATCAGTTCTTCTTTAACTATTTTGTAGAATTCATCAGTGAAGCCATCTGGTTCTAGACTTTTAATTGTGGGAAGGTTTTTCAAAATAACTAATTCAATCTCTTTAGTTGTTATATATTTATTTACATTTTCGCCTTTTTCTTGAGTCAGTTTTGGTAGTTTGTGTCTTTCTGGGATTTTTTTCTTCATTTTATTTTTTGTAATTTGATGATTTTGTAGTTTTAATTGACAGTTTGTAATTGTACATATTTACAGGGTATAATTTGATGTTTCAATATATATATTATATAACTGATCAAATCAGGGTGTTTAGCATATCCATCATGTCATGCATTTAATCATTTCTTTATGGTGAGAACATTCTAAAGTCTCTCTTCTAGCTGTTTTGTAATATGCAATACCTTATTGTTAACCATTGTCACCCTGCTATACAACAGAACACTAGAAATTATTCCTCCTAATTGTAACTTTATGTCCATTGACCAATCTCCTTTTTCTACCTTCTCCTCTTCCCTTGCTTTCTCAATCTCTGGTAACCATCATTCTACTCTATGCTTCTATGGTATCTTTTTTTCTTTTTTTTTTTGAGGTGTAAGTGAATTTTTATTGGGAAGGGAGGTTGTCAACCTAAACAGCAGCAAATAAAGAGTGAATAAGGAAAATCCCTGTTGCCACATATATACATGACCTCCTTATGTGATATAGGAGGCATTTCAATTTGTGACCCCTAGCCAGAGATGGCAAATACTTTTCCATTCAATCTAATACGTATGGATTCCTACTAAAAAGGAATACATTAAGAGCATGGAAAAGTTGCTTATTGAAAGGAAACCCCTGAAGAGTAAGGGGGGGAATGTAGAAATTAAGAAGTTATGTGGAACACTCTTGAAATGGTAACGAACTACATTTTCATATCTTCACAGTAATACAAAACACAGTCACTTGCAGAACTGGTTCAGATTACCTAAATATCAGATACATTTTTAGTCCTCTACATAAGTGTTTGAACTTACTTATGTTTATATGAAATGAAGCTATTAATAGTTTTCTACAGCAGTAACTGCACACCAGGAAGGCCAAGACAAACATGAATCAAGGAATGAAGTTCTCCCAAAGCTTCAGTGTGAAAAGACTATAAACAGTTGATTCCATACACATGAATGGGTTTCTTTGCTATCGGAAATCCGAGTGGAGTAAGGAATGGAGATGTGTAAAAAAGTTTCTTGAAGGAAAGGATGACACCCTACATGGATTTAGTTTTCAGCCCCTTCTGCCGCATCACATTCTTCTCCTGCACTGTTTGATGTCCAAAGTGTTAGTTAGGTTGTCTCTAAGCAACTGCATGATGGGGGTGTTGTCTTTGTATGAGTCTTCATTCAGTGTATCAAGTTCAGGTACGATCTTGTCAAAAGCCATTTTAGCCAGCCTGCAGGCAAGCTCTGGGTTATTAAGAATCTCATAGTAAAATACAGGGAAGTTAGGAGCAAGCCCCAGGTGATTTGGGTGTGCGGGTTGCATCTCTTTCTTGCTTATATCAAATGCCTCTTGGTAAGCTCCTTGGGAATTATCTATCGTTTGTTTTCGATCATCACCACATGCAACTTCAGCAAGGTACTGGAAGTAATCACCCTTCATTTTCAGATAGAAGACCTTACTCTCTGTATTAGTTGCATTGGCTATTAAATATTTATCCAACAATTCCACCACTGTGGTGCAGATGGATCTCAGCTCAGACTCCACTTTCTCCCAGTAGTCCTTAATCAGCTGCAACTTATTGTCAGAGGTGTTGGTCTTCTGCTCCATGCTCGAGATGACCCTCCGGGCGGACCTGCGACACCTGACCACGTTCTTGTAGGCCATGGAGAGCAGCCTGTGCTCCTCGTTGGATAGCTCAGCGCCCTGCTTGGTCATGGCCTTCATGCAGGTGGCCATGTCCTGGCAGTTTGGCCTGCTCCGCCAGCTTGGCCTTCTGGATCAGCTCGTCTTCTCCTTGGCAGGCGCGGGGTGAACCGGGGCGGAGGGCGGAGGAGAGCGAGGGCGAGCAGCTAACCCGGAGCGGGTGGAGCCTCGAGAGCTGCTGAGGGGCGGGGCGGCGAGGCGAGAACAAAAAGCACAGAGGGAGTGCAGTCAGACCAACGGTCCCGCTGTCCTGCTATTGTCTCCGGAAAGCGGGGCCGCCTGAACTTCCCTGTTCCCCCGTCCCTGCCCGGCTGGGGAGGCGCCTGGGGAGGCCGCGGCCTGCGGAGCGATGGGGCGGGGGCGTCGCGGAGGGCCCGCGCTGGGAGCCAGAGTCCCGGCCGCTCCCTCCACCCGCGCCTGGCTAGCCCAAGATAGAAGCGACCGTTTGATATCAGCTTTAAAAAAAATGGATTCCACATATGAGGGAGATCATGTGTTATTTGTCTTTCTGTGTCTGGCTTATTTCACTTGATGTCCTCAAGGCTTATGCATGTTGTTGCACATGACAGGTTTTCATTCTTTTTTATAGCTGGATAGTATTCCATTATGTGTGATATATATCTACATCACACACATACACTACGTGTGTATATATATATATCACACATACACCACGTGTGTGTAGTGTGTGTGTATTCATGCATTGTGTATATATACTACATTTCTTTATCCATTGTTGGACATTAGGTTGACTCCATATCTTGGCTATTATAAATAAACATGGGAGTGCAGAGATCTCTTCAACATACTGTTTTTATTTCTTTTGACTAATACCCGGTAGTGAGACTTCCGACTCTTATGGCAGTTCTATTTTTAATATTTTGAGGAACCTCCATACTATTTTCTATAATAGCTGTTCTGATTTACAATCCCACCAACAGTATATAAGTGTTTTCCTTTCTCTACATCCTTGCCAACAATCATTTTGTCTTTTGATAATAGCTATTCTAACGGGAGTGAAGTGATATTTCATCTGGGGTTTTCATTTGCATTTCCTTGGTGATTAGTGATGCTGAGCATTTTTTCATATATAAGTTGGCCATTTGTATGTCTTCTTTTGAAAAATGCCTGTTAAGGTCCTTTGCCTATTTTTTAATTGGGTTGTTTGAATTTTTTTGCTCTTGAGTTGCTTAAGTTTCTTAGTGTTCTAGATATTAATCCTTTGTCAGATGTCTAGCAAAGACTGCTGGCATCTGTGATGGCAATGGGGACTGGAGGGAGTCTCTAGTTTACTTTTTCTCTGTAAGAAGTCTTCTCCCTGTATTTGATGCAATTCTGGTGGAGGAGGAGACAGTGTAGCAGAGGCAGAGCGCCTTGCTTCCCTCTCAGTGGTGCCATTCTGTGCTTCATGCTCCGCAGGGATTTTGCTCTCCCCTCGTCCTTTCCAGTGTACTTCTTCAGTCACTCCTGTTGAAATATAGTTACTTATTTGTTGTTTTGGTTCCTTTTTGTGAAGGGAATGAGTGCCAGGTTGATTCTAGTTGGCTGTCTTGCAGACGTCAGTTGGAATTTTTCCATTTTAGCTATGTTGTCTAATTTATTGACATATAATTGTTCATAGTGCCTAAGTAATCATTTTTATTTCTGTAAGGTAGATAGTAATGTACCCTCTTTTATTCCTGAATTTAGTTATTTGTGTTTTTTGTCCTTGTTTAGTCTAGCTAAATGTTTATCAATGTTGTCGATGTTTTCAAAGAACCAGCTTTTGGTTTTATTGATTTTCTTCATCACTTTTCATTGTCTATTCCATTTATTTCTGCTTTAATCTTTATTGTTTGCTTTCTCTCCTTTCTTTGGATTTAATTTGCTCTTCTTGCTCTAGTGTCTTAGGGTATAAGGTTATATTATTGATTTAAGAAATTTCTTTTTGGCCGGGCGCGGTGGCTCACGCCTATAATCCCAGCACTTTGGGAGGCCGAGGCGGGTGGATCACAAGGTCAAGAGATCGAGACCATCCTGGTCAACATGGTGAAACCCCGTCTCTACTAAAAATACAAAAATTAGCTGGGTGTGGTGGCGTGTGCCTGTAGTCCCAGCTACTCGGGAGGCTGAGGCAGGAGAATTGCTTGAACCCAGGAGGCGGAGGTTG
>CAUYLG010071798.1:0-12329 GCA_963573385.1 Cacajao melanocephalus | reverse complement strand
CACACTATTGCCCGGGCTGGAGTGCAATGCAACCTCCACCTCCTGGGTTCACATGATCCTCCTGCCTCGGCCTCCCAAGTAGCTGGGATTACAGGTGCCCACCACCACACCTGGCTAATGTTTTGTTTACCACTGCTTTTTTTTTTTTTTTTTTTTTTTTGAGACAGAGTCTGCTCTGTTGGCCAGGCTGGAGTGCAGTGGCACGATTTTGGCTCACTGCAACCTTCGCCTCCCAGGTTCAAGCGATTCTCCTACCTCAGCTTCCTGAGTAGCTGGCATTACAGGCGTGTGCCACCATGCCCGGCTAATTTTTGTATTTTTAGTAGAGACGGGGTTTCTCCGTGTTAGTCAGGCTGGTCTCGAAGTCCTGACCTTGTGATCTGCCCGCCTCGGACTCCCAAAGTGCTAGGATTACAGGTGTGAGCCACCGCGCCCGGCCTTTTCTATCTGCTTTTAATATTGTCTCTTCACCTTTGGTTTTCAACTGTTGGCTGTGACATACCTGGGTGTGGTTTTCTTTATGTTTGCCTTGCTTGGGGTGTCTTGAGCTTCTGGAAAAATTTTCAGTTCTTTTCTCTTCAAATATTTTTCCTGTCTTATTCTATCCCTACTCGCCTACTCTAACCCCAATTTTATGTATATTGCCCAACTTGTAAACATCTGAAGGGTCTTATTTTGTTGCCCAGGCTGGAGTGCAGTGGCATGAACATGGCTTGCTGCAGCTTTGACTTCCTAGGCTCAGGCAATCTTCCTGCCTTGGCCTCCTGAGTAGCTGGGATTACAGGTGCGCAACACCATGCCCAGCTAATATTTTGCATTTTTTGTACAGATAGGGTTTTGCCAAGTTGCCCAGGCTGGTCTTGAACTCTTGAGCTCAAGCAATTAGCCCTCCTCAGCCGCCCAAAGTGATAGGATTACAGGCGTGTGCCACCTTGCCTGACTTTTCCTATTTTAGTCAACAAATGTTTCACTTGCCTATTCCAATTCTTCATCACACCATCACTCTGGGGAGGATGTCTCTGCCCACTGCTGGACATTATGTGCTGTAAAACGTGTTCCTTGGTCTGAAGAAATATGACCTGGCAGCCCAAATTGGTGTATCTTTGGTTCCAGTCCTTCTGCTGTGCTGTGAGCATTTGCATCTGTCACAGGGAAGCTGAGCCCAGAGTGCAGAGTGACCGTCTGTTCCTGCCATGACTTACTGATGGCCTCCTGGGGCTACAGGCTTCAGTGTGATTTGCCCAAGATGTACAGGCCTCCTCGGGGAGCCTCCCCATAGCCGTCTGCAGCCTCTCTCTCTCGTTGGCAGACAGATAAGTTACTGGCATTTTGTGCCTCAGAGGGTGCAAGGGGAACATGTCTAGGCTCAGCCCATGCCTGCAGTGCAGCAGCCTCCATGTGTCCCTCACATCATGGAGCCAGGTGGCCTCCTTAAGTGAGCACACTGGAATATCCGCTGGTTCCAGTCACCTCCTGATCCTGGAATGGCGTTCTTCTGATGCACATCAAATGTCCTACTTTAATGTGCCCGTCCAATTCCCATAGTGATGTCACAGACCCATGCCCCATTCAGGCATCCCACTAATAGGCCAGTTCTCCATTGCTCTTCTGCTGACCGTGCGGGCAGGTTGCCCACTGCCCATGAGGTGTAGCACAAATACCAGTCAATTCAACCCACTGAGCTGATTTGTTTTTACCTTCTTTGATGGTCTTCCAGACAGGAAGCTGTCCCATCACCTTGAGACTTCCATCCTTAAACCCAGCGGCTCTTTATTGGTCAATAGAGAGCTGTTGATAGGGCACTGCCCACGTGGCCCATGAAACTCCTTAGGTGGCTCCGAAGTTGCCTGTGGGGGAAAGAGGCTCCCGCTCTGGATGGCCTCCTTGTGCATTCCCCAGACCGCACATTCTAGAAAAATCATTTCCAATTTATCATGAACCCTTCCAGGCACTGTCCTCCTCATCAGAGTATTTCCTCAACATCACCCAATAAATTACGAGTATTTCAGGTTTCAAGGTTATTTTACATCCTTAAGTTATAGGGGCAACTGGACTTTAATCCAATAGCAAGTTAGAATCGTCTCTTAAATGGAAATTTCCTGGTTCAAAATCCCAGTGGTTGCCACTAGGTGGCACTCAGGCTTTTGCCCTCAGCTCCAGGCAGCTCCTCAGGACGGCTATTATACAACAAATTAACAACTTGCATGGCTTGGGCCATCTTACTGGTTTCCATCAAGTATATCCAATCAATGTTGGCAGGTGGGGAGATTTACATGCCTTCTGCTTTACCATGCTAAGTAAGAAACTCCTCAGCCAGATCCGATATCCACCCCCATAGTACATTCAGGTAAAGGAGCTGCATTCGCTCTGCGTAAAGCCTGTTCAAACCTCCCAGTTTCCATTCCATCAGGTATCACATTCCTATTTTCTCCAAATCAAACTCTTGATCCCATTAGGGCTTCACAAATAGATTTTGGAATCACAGTGCATGGGTGTTCCACAAAAAGGTGTCCCAGTAAAGTCTCCTGCAGCCCCTAACTATTTCACCCCCTCATGTCCACACAGCCTTGGGTCCCCAGTGGATGTCGGTCATTATCCTGATTAGATTGTGGGACAATTGCCCCAGGTGACTACCTATCAGCTTTCTCCTTGCCATGTTTCCTTCTGGCTTTTTTTTTTTTTTTGGAAACGGAGTATCACTCTGCTGCTTAGGCTGGAACGCAATGGCACAATCTCAGTTCACTGCAACCTCTGCCTCCCAGGTTCAAGTGATTTTCCTGTCTCAGCCTCCTGAATAGCTGGGATTTCAGGCACGTGCCACCACGTCCAGCTAATTTTTTGTTGTTGTTGTTTTTATTTTAAGTAGAGATGAGGGTTTCATCATGTTGGCCAGGCTGGTCTTGAACTCCTGACCTCAGGTACTCCATCTGTCTCCGTCTCCCAAAGTGATGAGATTACAGCCCAGCCTCCCTCTGGCATTTTTAAATCCTCCAAATGGCTGGGTGTGGTGGCTCATGCCTGTAATCCCAGCACTTTGGAAGGCAGAGGTTTGTGGATCATGAGGTCAGGAGTCCAAGACCAACCTGGCCAACATGGTGAAACCCTATCTTTACTAAAAATACAAAAATCAGCCAGGCACGATGGCAGGCACCTTAATCCCAGCTACTGGAGAGGCTGAGGGAGGAGACTCACGTGAACCCGGTAGCAGCAGTTGCAGTGAGCCAAGATTGTGCCATTGCACTCCAGCCTGGGCAACAGAGTGAGACTGTGTCTCAAAAAAAAAAAAATCCAATAGTGGGGGACCAACAGAGGCTCCTATCTGTCCCCCAAGGACTTCCAAGAGTGTTGGAGTAACCTTTGTTTTGACCCCATCAATGTCTACTTTATTCAGCCCATTTCATAAGAAGCACTTAAAGATTGCCATCCTGCTTGGATGAGTCTCTTGACTCTTCCCTTTGTTTTCCCCATTTTCTTGTGAATCATGTGAATCATTCTAACCATCTTCACTGTTGTTTCAGCATAATTTTTCCCTTCAATAGTGGCCCTGGGAATAGCTGTAGCTCAGACCAGCCATAATCCAAGCTTGGTCCAATCTCAGGATCTGCCCTATCACTATCTTTTGCCTTTATTGCTTCTACAGAGAACAATCGGATGGTATATTTAGCTTGTTTCTTGTTACTTTGCATTTCCTTATACATCTAGTGAACTAACTCCTTGGGCGTTGGATCCATCATTTCTAAAATTCATTATTAACTTTTGCCTCTAGTAACTGATCACAACACAGCTGTATTTCTATACCATGGTGAACTCATGACCCTTCAGGAATCGAAGGTTCATCATACTCCATTCTCTCATTCAATTCCTAAAGATAGTAAATTACTCACCTACAAGCATGCCTTTTATATTCAAACCAAGCTACCCAGAGCCCATACCCTCAATCATCTGCTTTACTGGGCTCTTACAAGCTGAGCCACTATCCCCCAGAGACAGGACAACTAGGGATATCCAACCCCAAAGCCACTGAAATTATTCAAGCTAGACAATTCTAGACGTGCTCACTCTGCCTCTCAGGTTGCTTCCCAAGCAAATCACAATAAAGGCTTTTGCCCACAGTTCCCCTCCCTCTCTCTGCCTCCTGCCCAACCCTGGTGCTTCCCCATGTGGCCTGTGTTAATGTGTGGTGCCACCTGTTTCTAGAGAACTGTGAGCATAAACTTCTTCCTACCATGGCAGTCATTTCTGTGTCTGTCATACCATACCTGATGAAAACAAATCCCCGGTGTCCTTACAACAGCTGGTGCCGTGAGCAGGGTGGATTGACGCCAGGTGAAGATAGTATGTCCTTAAACTGCTCCTGGCTTACTAACTGGATCCACCAGGCAGCGGCCATTGCCTGGAAGGCAGCCCTGGTCATTTGTGTGCCCCCGTTGATGGCTGCTGCACTGTGAGGTGTGTTATCGGTGTTGCTGCGGATTCCCAACCTGAGAGTGGTACTCGAGAAGCTGGGTCCTCCTGGAGCTGCTGCCCAGGCTAGAGTGTTCAGTGCCTCGGACTCAGGCCACAGGGCACTCAACATCTTTCTCCATGCTGGTGGAGCACCCAGGCGCCAGGACAGAGCACCTGGAGGTATACAGGAAACTTGACTACATCGGTTTCTTCAAAAGGTCCTTCCAAAGACAAGAGCGACTACCCTGCTAGCATCATGGGATGGGTCTAACCCACTGACTAGGCAGCACTGGCAAGAGGCAGAGCCAACCGCATCAGACTTGTATGCAAGTGTCCAGTGTCTGGGATGCTATATGCTCCAGCGGGCACTTGATAAAACTACTTCCTCTTTTCCTTCTGGCTTTTGCTGAGTCGAAGGTTTCAGCCTGTTCTCTGGAGTACAGGAAGAGTCCTCCACCTAAACACCTGCTTATGTAGCGCAGGCCATTCCAGCGGTCAGTGCCAGGGTGTCCTCTTCAAGGGATCCAGACACCCTGCAAATGTTCTTGTTCAAGTCACAAACTTCTCTCCTGCTTTAGCCAGGTCCTGCAACTTTCCTCTTTTAGTGTGGGGCTTTCATTATGATTTATTCTTTTTTCTAATGGTTTTAGGAAGCAGAGAATTTAATAGGCGAGAAACAAAGAAGAGGCTCCTCCTGTACAAAGATAGAGGGAGGGGGGCTCCAGACTGAAAGAGGGAACCCCCATGATTTATTCTTAAGTCCAAATGTTATTTGGTAGCATGTGTTTAGTTTCAAGATACAAAGGACTTTTTTCAGTTATCTTTTTGGTTGCTGGTTTCCATTTATATCTCCATATTTCATTTGTTGTTGTTGTTGAGACAGAGTCTTGTTCTGTCACCCACGCTGGAGTGCAGTGGTGAGATCTCAGCTCGCTGCAATCTCTGCCTCCTGGGTTCAAGCGATTCTCCTGCCTTAGCCTCCCAGGTAGCCGGGACTACAGGCATGCACCACCACGCCCGGCTAATTTTGTATTTTTAGTAGAGAGAGGGTTTCACCATGTTGTCTAGGCTGGTCTCGAACTCCTGACCTCAGTTGATCCATCTGCCTCAGCCTCCCAAAGTGCTGGGATTACAGGGGTGAGCCCCTGCGTCCAGCCTGATAAAATGTTTTGTTACATGTGTTCATTTACATTTATTGATAAATTTCTGGTATTTTGATCTCAACCCTCTTGTGCAATATATTTCATATTTACTCTTTATTGCTTTACTTTTACAGTGTTTCATTATCTGTATGATTGTGTTTATTTTTGTATTTCTTGGGAATGATGGTAAGAGGGGAAAAAACCCAAGATCTCAAATTAACAACCGAATGAACAACTTAAGGAACTAGAAAAAGAACTAACTAAACAGAAAGATAGCAGAAGAAAGGAAAAAATAAAGATTAGAACAGAGATCAATGAAATAGAGAACAGAGAAACAACAGAGAAAATTAATGAAACCAAAAGTTGGTTCTTTGAAAACATCAACAAAATTGACAGACCTTTAGCTAGATGCACTAGGAAGAAACAAGAAGACTCCAATTATTCAAATCAGAAATGAAAGTAGGAACATTACGACCCATTCTACACAAATAAACAGGATTATAAGAGGGTACTATGAACAACTGTATGCCAGCAAATTGGATAACTTAGATGACGTGGACAAACTGCTGGAAACATAAAACCTACCAAGATGGTATCACAAAGAAACAGAAAGTCTGAATAGACCTATGATTATTAAGGAGACTGCATCAGTAATCAGATACCTCCTGACAAAGAAAAGCCTTGGACTTGACACCTTCGCTGGTAAATTCTACCAAACATTTGAAGAAGAACTAATGCCAATCCTTCTCAAACTTTTCCAAAAGCTTGAAGAGAAGGGAAAACTTCCTCATTCTTTGAGGCCAGCATTAGCCCAGTACCAAAGCCAGACAAAGACACTACAAGAAAACTACAGGCAAATATTCCTTAATGAATACTGATGCAAAGATCCTCAGCCGGGCGCAGTGGCTCACACCTGTAATCCCAACACTATGGGAGGCCGAGGCGAGTGGATCATCTGAGGTCAAGAGTTCAAGACCAGCCTGACCAACATGGTGAAACCCCATCTCTACTAAAATACAAAAAATCAGCCGGATTAGCCGGGCATGGTGGCGTTTACCTGTAGTCCCAGCTACTCTGGAGGCTGAGGCAGAAGAATCACTTGAACCTGGGAGGCAGAGGTTGCCAGTGAGCCGAGATTGTGCCACTGCACTCCAACCTGGCCAACAGAGCAAGACTCCATTTCAAAACAAAAAAATATTTCCAGGCGGGAGCGCAGTGGCACAATAGTAGCTCACTGCAACCTTAGCCTCCCAGGCTTAAGCAATCCTCATGCCTTAGCCTCCCAAGTTGCCCCATCACACCCAGATAATTTCTTTTTTTTTTTTTCTTAATTCTACAAGAGACTCCCTGACAGATAATTTCTTTATGTTTTTGTAGAGACAGGGTCTCAGAGTGTTGCCCAGGCTGATCTCTAACTCCTGAGCTCAAGCAATCCTCCCACCTCAGCTTCCCAAAGTGCTGGGATTATAGGCATGAACCACCGCACCCAGCCTCTTAATCTGTTTTCCAAATACCTGAAACTGAGTCACTTATAAAGAAAACGAATTTCTTACAATTCCAGAGGCTGGGAAGTCCAAGGTCGAGGGGCTGCATCTGGTGAGGCATTCTTGCTGGTGGGGACTCTGCAGAGTCTGGAGGTGGCACAAGGCATCACAGAGTGGGGCTGAGTGTGCTCACATGCTACCTCAGGTCTCTCTTCCTCTTCTCATGAAGCCACTGGTTCTCCTCTCAGGATAACCCATTAATCCACTAACCCATTTAGCCATTAATTCATGAATGGATTAATCTCTTGAGGGCAGAGTCTTCATGATTTAATCACCTCTTTGTATTTTTTTTTAGTAGAGACAGGGTTTCACCATGTTGGCCAGGCTGGTGTGGAACTCCTGACCTCAGGTGATCTGCCCATCTCGGCCTCCCAAAGTGTTGGGATTACAGGCGTGAGCCACCGTGCCTCGCCTTTTTTTTTTTTTATTATTCAATCATCTCTTAAAGGCCACCCCTCTCAGTACTGCCACACTGGAGATGAAGTTTCAACATGAGTTTTAGAGGTGGCAGTCAAACCATAGCAACCTCTAAACCATCTCTGGGAGAGTTTCTAAAGGAGATATACCTCAAAATCAGAAAGTGCAAAAGACATGGATATAAGAATCAGAGAGCTAAGAGACCAGGAAAGTAGGTGATTGCATGTTTTGTTTTTGTTTTGTTTTTTGAGATGGAGTCTCGCTCTGTCACCCAAGCTGGAGTGCAGTGGCATAATCTCTGCTCACTGCAACCTCCACTGCCCGGGTTCAGGTGATTCTCCTGCCTCAGCCTCCTGAGTAGCTGGGGTTATAGGTGTGCACCACCATGCCAAGTTAATTTTTGTAGAGATGGGGTTTCACTGGCCAGGCGTGGTGGGTCACGCCTGTAATCCAAGCACTTTGGAGGCCAAGGCAGGTGGATCACCTGAGGTCAGGAGTTCAAGACCAGCCTGACCAACATGGTGAAACCCCGTCTTATAAAAGAGAAAAAAAGAGAGAGAGAGAGAGAGAGAAAAGAGAGATGGGGTTTCACCATGTTGGTCAGGCTGGTCTTGAACTCCTGACCTCAAGATCTGCCCACCTCAGCCTCCCAAAGTGCTGGGATTACAGGCGTGAGCCACTGCACCCAGCCTGTTTTTTTTTTAATTAACAGCAGTTTGGAACCAAAATTCCAAATAAATTCTGTTGACTTCCTGTTCTATCATTTCAGGATGATGGGTGAGGACAGGCTATATGTGATTGCCCCAAAGCATACTAAGAGAATACAGGTCTAGGATTCTAGATTTCTGGAGATTTCTACCAAGCAGCGGTGCCCAAGATCAGCTGTAATGATGAGGATGTGCCATTGCATGGCACGTGGCCCAGAGTCATCAGTTTATTACATATCGGTCATCTTCACTACCTGACTTCACAAAGTCAATCCAGGGTTTGCCTAGTTCCCTCCTAACGCCTTCTCTCTCCACAGGATCTGCTCGCTCCTAAATTGACTAACCTGTTGGCCAGATGCAATGGCTCACACCTATAATCCTTGCACTTTGGGAGGCCTGGGCAGGAGGATTGCTTAAGCTCAGGAGTTCAAGACCAGCCTGGGCAACATGGTGAAACACCATCTCTACAAAAAATACAAAAAGCAAGGGCCAGTTGCAGTGGCTTATGCCTGTGATACCGGCACTTTGGGAGGCCAAAATGGGCAGATCACTTGAGGTCAGAAGTCTGAGACCAGCCTGGCCAACATGGTGAAACCCTGTCTCTACTAAAAATATAAAAATTAGCCGGGTGTGGTGGCATGTGCCTGTAATCCCAGCTTCTCGGGAGGCTGAGGCAAGAGAATTGCTACAATCTGGGAGGTAGAGGTTGCAGTGAGCCGAGATCACACCACTGCACTTCAGCCTAGGGAACGGAGTGATTCCATCTTAAAAAAAAAAAACCCAAAAAACAAACAAAAAAACTAGCTGGGCATGGTGGCATGCACCTGTAGTCCTAGCTATTCAGGAGGCTGAGGTGGAAGGATCACTTGAACCCTGAAGCCAGAGGCTGCAGTGAGTCAAGATCGCACCACTGCACACAGAACCAGACCTGGTTATTTATTCTAAATAAATAAATAACTGTGATGTTTCTCCTCAATTTAATAGCTTAAACATTTAATGCTTCTACAGACTAGATTCTCCCCTCCAATCACACCTTCCCATTTGTATGAATTAGGATTAGGTTTGGCTGTGAACAAAAGAAAACCTGAAACAATGCATACACAGTAGCTGATCTCTCTTCCATGTAAATGCTGTCCCCAGTGCCTGTGGGCCCAGGGACAGTGAAGCTCCACTCCCCAGATGGCTGTGTGCCCAGCAGCCTGCTGCCTGTAGGTGCATTCACAAAGACCTACAAAAATAAGTAATTCAAAATCAATGTTGTTGGATCTTTATTTTGAGCCTTAAAGGAATCTGATTATGGAGCCTGAGTCACATGGTAGGCAGCAGTGACCTAGGCAGCTGTAACCTTTGTCTCTCTGATTATAGATTAGCCTTTTCTTTACCTACATTGTTTTGTAAAATGTTACAAAAGACTAGGGCTTCAGAAGAGATCCTTTTTCTCTTTACCCTGATCTTCATTACAGATTAACTTTCCTCTTAACTTCTTCAATGACCTCACGACTACCACACTGTCTAGGATGGAATGTTTATTTTTACTTTTTATTTTTTATAATTTTTTTTAAGACTAGTCAGGTGCAGTAGTGAGAAGGGAGTATGTTTAAAGGAGATGGAATGTTTAAACATACACTTTTAATTTAGAAAAGGAGCCTGAATCAGAACACGTGGAAAAACGTAATTAAAATAAGAAAAGAATGAAAGAAAGAGGCTGGACACAGTGGCTTATGCTTGTAATCCCAGCACTTTAGGAGGATTGATTGAGCCTGGGCAACAGTGAGAGACCCTGTTTCTACATAAGTTTAAAAAAGTAGCCAAGTGTGGTGACACATGCCTGTAGCCCCAGCTATTTGGGAGACTGAGGTGGGAGGATCACTTGAGCCTAGGAATTCGAGGCCACTATGCTCCAGCCTGGGTAACAAAGTGAGACTCCATCTCAAAAAATAAATAAGTGGAAAAGGAAAAAACAACCTGTTACTAATCAAATTGCTGTAACTCGTAAACCAACCTTGTATGAAAAATCTTGTAGTCCTGGTCAATGTCTTTGTTTTCTGCCTGTATATGAGCAGACCTTAATTTTCAGCTTTGCAGCACTAACCCCTTCCTTTGAAGTCTGTGTTACCCAAATGACCATTATCAGCTTTGCACTTAAAAGAATAAACTCTTTTATTTATTTATTTATTTATTATTTATTTTTTGAGACGGAGTCTTGCCTTATTGCACAAGCTGGAGTGCAATGGTGTGATCTCAGCTCACTGCAACCGCCACCTCCCAGGTTCAAGTGATTCTTCTGTCTTAGCCTCCTGAGTAGCTGGGACTACGGGCATGTACCACCACACTAGGCTAATTTTTTTTGTATTTTCAGTGGAGACAGGGTTTCACCATATTAGCCAGGCTGGTCTTGAACTCCTGACCTCATGATCCACCCGCTTCAGCCTCCCAAAGTGCTGGGATTACAAGTGTGAGCCACTGCACCCATCCAAGAATAAACTTATATTTTTTTAAGAGACGGGGTCTCGCTATGTTGCCCAGGCTGGAGTGCAGTGGCTATTCACAGGTGCAATCGCACTACTGATCAGCACAGGAGTTTTGACCTACCTGGCCCGATTCGCCCCTCCTTAGGCAACCTGGTGGTCCCCTGCTCCCGGGAGGTCACCATATTGATGCTGAATTTAGTACAGACACGATCGGCATAGCGCACTACAGCCCAGAACTCCTGGGCTCAAGCGATCCTCTCACCTCAGCCTCCCGAGTAGCTGGGACTACAGGCACGCGCCACTGCGCCTGGCAAGAATAAACTCTTTTAAACTGGATACCCATCGTCTGGATTATTTCTGGTTGACACACCCAGTGTCTCTAAGCCTCAGCTCACCTCTTCTTTGTGCTCCATAGTATGAAGCTGCATTTGGAACTCTGCAAACTGCATTTCCCAGGTGCTGTAGCCACTTTCTCCTGGGTTCTGCCACTGGGAGGACTAGCTGGAGACTGGATGGGGAAGGAGGTAAGAAGGGCCTGACTTCCTCTTGCCCAGGACCAGCGTCAGCCAGCTGGCTCCAGCTTCTTCAGCACTTCCAGGTCCTGCCCCTCAGAGGAAACCCCTTGACAGCTGAAGCGCCAGCTGTACCAGCTCCCTCCTAACTAGGCCAGGCCTCCGAGCCACCTGGGTATGGCTGGGCCACCTGGGCATTGCTGGGACTATGTCTCCCCTGGAAGTCCAAGTACCTGCTAGTTCCCCCTTTCTCAGAGGTCTAAGCACCAGTCGTAAGGCACTGCTCCAAGCTCATGGGGTCTGGTACCATCACCTGCAACCAATTTCTTTTTCTTTTTCTTTTTTTTTAAAATTTTATGATTATTATTATTTTTTTATAAGATGGGGTTTCACCATGATGGCCAGGCTGGTCTTGAACTCCTGACCTCAGGTGATCCACCCACCTTGGCCTCCCAAAGTGCTAGGATTACAGGCGTGAGCCACCACGCCCAGCCTGCAACCAATTTCATATATTAAAGCCCCTCTAGGTATCTGAAATACCTAGAGTGGTATCTGTTTCCCAGACTTGAGCCTGAATCATAATCTGTCTTCTCCGCCACACCTTGCACCCTGTGAAGGCAGGAAATGTAGCTGTGTATCCTGTGCCAAGTGCCTGTCTAGTTCATTAGGAGCTTAGTAAAAACTTGTTATTAGTCCACAATGGAACTAAATTGAAAACTGGAGTGAAGTTTGCTAAAACCACGGGAGAGATTATTATTTTAGTGCACATATGCATTATCAACATTGTTGACAGAATCCAAGAAATGCCAAACATTGTGAGATTCTTACAACAAAGCTGCCTTTTTGAAATGCATATAAAGTGAATTGAAATACTGCATATGAAAATGTACACAGGCCGGGCACGGTGGCTCACATAATCCCAGCACTTTGCGAGGCCAAGGAGGGCGGATCATGAGGTCAGGAGATTGAGACCGTCCTGGCTAACACAGTGAAACCCGTCTCTACTAAAAATACAAAAAATTAGCTGGGTGTGGTGGCACGCACATGTAGTCCCAGCTACTAGGGAGGCTGAGGCCAGAGAATCGCTTGA
>CAUYLG010071797.1:0-127457 GCA_963573385.1 Cacajao melanocephalus | reverse complement strand
AGAGGATGAGTTCATGTCCTTTGCAGGGACATGGATGAAGATGGAAACCATCATTCTCAGCAAACTGACACAAGAACAGAAAACCAAACACTGCATGTTCTCACTCATAAGTGGGTGTTGAACAATGAGAACACATGGACACAGGGAGGGGAACATGAAACACTGGGGCCTGTTAGGGGATGGGGGGTAGGGGAAAGCAGAGAACGGGGGGATTGGGGAAGGATAACATTAGGAGAAATACGTAATATAGATGACGTGGGAGGCGCAGGAGGGGTGGATGCAGCAAACCACCAAGGCACATGTATACCTATGTAACAATCCTGCACCATCTGCACATACACCCCAGAACTTAAAGTAAAATTAAAAAAAAGTAAAAAAAAAAAAAGAAAGAAAATCAGTTTCCTGTAGCCCCAATTAATGAACGCTAAATAAATAATTAACAATAAAAAAAAGAAAAAGTTCCTTAAGGAAATTAAAAGTGCTTCTTCAGGGAACACATGAATGATAAGAAAGTGAAACAGCCTCCTTGCCAGGATGTGGATAAAATTTGATGGTCTAGATAGAAGAGCAAAACAGCCACAGTATTTCCTAAGCCAATGTTTAATCCAGAGCAAGGCCCTAATTCTCCTCAATTCCATGAAGGCTGATAAAGGTAAAGAAGCTGAGGAAGAAGTTTGAAGTTAGAAGAGGTTGGTTCATGAGATTTAAGGATAGAAGTCATCTTTGTCACAAAGCAGTGAAGGGTGAAGCAGCAAATACTGATGTGGATGCCACAGCAAGCCAATGAGAAGATCTAGATAAGATCTTTGATGAAAATGTTTACATAAAAACAACTGGTTTTCGGTGTAGATAAAATGGGCCTTATATTGGAGGAAGAGGCCACCTAGAACGTTCATAGCTAGGGAGGATTCCCTGACTTCAAATCTTCAAAAGATAGACTAACACTCTGTTTAGGGGCTAATGCAGCTGGGGACTTTAAGTTGAAGCCAATGCTCATTTTCCATTTGAAAAATCCTATAGCCCTTAAGAATTATGCTAAATCTATTCTGCCTGTGCTCTGTAAGAGGAATAACAAAAGCTGGATGACAGCACATCTGTTTGCTGCATGGTTTACTGAATATTTTCAGCCCACATTTGAGATCTAATACTCAAAAAAAGAAGTTTCATTTCAAAGTAATATTGTTGATTGGCAATGCATCTGATTGTCCAAGATCCCTAATGGATATATACAAGTGGGTGACTATTGTTTCTACCCTGATAACACCGCATCCATCCTGCAGCCCATGAATCAAGGAGTAATTTCAGCTTTCAAGTCTTATAACTTAAGAAATACACTTCATAAGGTTATAGATACCATAGACAATGATTCCTATGATAGATCTTGGCAAAGTAAATTGAAAACTGGAAAGGAGTCACTAGTTTATTTTATTTATTTTATTTTATTTTATTTATTTATTTTTTTGAGACGGAGTCTCACTTTGTTGCCCAGGCTGGAGTGCGGTGGCTCAATTTCAGGTCACTGCAACCTCTGCCTCCCAGGTCCAAGCTATTCTCCTGGTTCGGCCTCCCAAATAGCTCAAATTATAGTCGTTCACCACCACACCCAGCTACTTTTTCCTATTTTTAGTAGAGACAGGGTTTCACCATATTGGTCAGGCTGGTCTCAAACTCCCAACCTCAAATGACCTCCCGCCTTGACCTAACAAACTGCTGAGATTACAGGTGTGAGCCCCTGCCAGGAGTCACCACTTTAGATGTCATTAAAATACTCATGATGAAGAGATCAAAATATCCACATTAATAAGAATTTGAAAAAAGTTGATTTCAATTATTTTGGGTCACTGTGAGGGGTTCAAGACTTCAGTGAAGGAAGTTATTGAAGATGTCTGGGAAATAGCAAGAGAACTTGAGTTAGAAACGAAAGCTAAAGATGTGACTGAATTGTTGCAATGATAAAACTTTAACAAATGCAGAGTTGCTTCTAATGGATGAGCAAAGGGAAGTGGTTTCCTGAGATGCAATCTACTTCTAGTGAAGAGACTGTGAACACCATTGAAACGACAGCAAAGGATTTAGAATATTACATAAACTCAATCGACAAAGAAGAGTCAGGGTTTGAGAGGACTCCAGTTTTAAAGTAAGTTCTACTATGCATAAACTGCTGTTAAACAGCATCACATGCTATTGAGAAATATTTCATGAAAGGAAGAGTCAACTGGTGTGGCAAAGTTTCTTATTGTTTTAGTTGAAGAATTTGCTACAGTCTCCCCAGCCTTCATCAACCGCCACCCTAATCACTCAGCAGCCGTCAACATCTACACAAAACCCTCCACCAGCAAAAAGGTTATGACACACTGAAGCCTCTAATGAGGTTAGCGTATTTTAGCAATAAAGTCTTGTCTTAACTAAGGCATGTAAATTGTTGCTTTTAGTCATAATACTGTTTCACACTTAAAGGACTACAGGATAATGTAAACATAACTTTTATATGCACTGGAAAAGCCAAAAATTTGTGTGACTAGCTTTATTGTCATATTCACTTTATTGTAGTGGTCTGGAATGGAACCTGCATTACCTCTAAGTTGGGCCTGCATTGAAGAATGTGTTCTTATAATGTTTATGCAAACTTATATATACATAAAAAATAAATATGCCATATATATGTTGATATATATATAGTATCAACATATATATGTTGATATATATATGGCACATATATATTTTGAAACTTTAAAATCTAGATATTACATAATGTTTTCTAATTTTAAAAATCTCAGAAAATGACCACTTATTTGTTGAAAACATACCCACTGTTAAGGCAATATTTATGTTAAAATATGGTTTATATTTGTTAGTTGAAAAAGCAGGGCTTTGTCTTTTATACTTCAACTTATTTCATTGTAAAACATAAAAGAATTTTAGTATAAGTTGCATCCAAACTATTTTAAGTTACCTGTTACTCAGAGTACAGATTGTTTAAATTTTCAGAGACATTTGCTAAATCCGGAATAAAGCATCCTAGCTCTACAGATCTTATCTTCCTCTTCCTTACCTAGCTTGCTTCCCTTCATTATCTTTTTATTTACGTATTGTTGAATTTATTTTTTTTTAGATTGTCCTAGTTATATATATCTCCTGTGCTTATGTTGAAAGCTCTTCTTAAAAAAAACTTGTCTGATGACATCACCATTTGAGTTTATATACATCTGCTACACTTGGATGAACATAATTTAATATTGGAGAATATTAGAATATTACTACCTTAATTCTATCCTTCCCCCAATAAACTGATACTTATTCAATGGTATTTTATAGGTAAAACACAACACATGAAGCTACAGGAAATTGGAGAATTTTCTGTAATACTTATCATAATATGATTATGGGTCAAAGATCCGTTAAGCAGACATCCTATGAATATCTTATCTTTGAAACATAAAAGTGGAGCACATGGCATAACTCAACATCCAAAATGAAACAATGTACAACTTAGAACACTCATTTCATTTTTATTTAAACCACCAATGATTTATTTACACCTACATTGTTCTTAACATTTTCTCTCTGTTAAAATGACAAATGTGAAACCTCCTGCTTTCATTTACTGGCATGTATTTAAATAAATACTACATTAAGCAAATCCCCAAATAAAAGTCAGGAGCCTAATCAAAGATTTCTTTGATTTCTTTCTGTATGTGAAACACAGTTTGCATAATAAAAATCTTCTGCCACAATTCATATATCAGGGAAAGTCAATGAGGGTCTCATCTTAGAATTAATGACAAAACACCATGATATTAGTTCTGACATCAATTGCTGCCTTTAAGCAGTGAATTTCTGCTTAGCCAACCATTACCTCTATTTAATCAAAATAATTACCTCTGCAAATCCCAAATACTAGAACTGGTTGAAAGGAAAGTAGGACTGGATTTTAAGTTTTGTTATAAGAAATCTTAGACATTTAAAAAATAAAAAAAAATAGGAATTACAGACATAGCAATTTACTGTTTTCTACAATTATCTATTCATAGTCAATGTTGTTTTATTTCTATTCCACATACTTCTTCCATCACTCCCATGAATTACTTTGAAGCAAATTCCAGTATTGTGTAGTTTCATTCATAAGTGTATTAGTGTATACTGTAAAAAATAAATACATAAAAATATATTCAAAACACTATTAATAAACCTAAAACAAAAAAGGATAACTCCCTATTAACATCAAAATGCATTCTCTTCATACTATCACAGTTTATTTACTGAATAAACTGGTTATAAAGTTATCAACATTCTGGATTCTTTCTCATTGCAATTGTAGAATTGTTTTTAAAAATGCCTTTGTCATTATATTATTTCCAAATTGGCAAATATATTTAGAGACCTGATTAAATCCCAGCCCCCTTCAGCACCACCACAAGAAAGAATGCTTCACAGGTTGGTTGATTTTTTGAATCAAGAGGCATGTATTATTTAGTTTTCTTCTATTTGTAACTCGTTGGTAATTATGCCTAGAATTCCTATATCTTATTAGGGTTGTAAATATTATAATATTCTAAATTTCTTAACTTATAAGCAGTAAAAATTTTATAAAAAGATGTCTTAGTCAGGGATCTCTAGACAGACAGAACTAATAGGATAGATACATATAAAAGGGAGTTTTTTAAGGAGAATTAACTCACGCGATCACAAGATGAAGTTCCGTCAGAGGCCATTTGCAAATTTAGGAGCAAGGAAGCCATTCTGAGTCCCAGATCTGCAAAATTAGGGATGCCAACAGTGCAGCCTTCCATCTGTGGTTGAAGGCCTCAGAGCCCCTGGCAAACTGCTGGTGTAAGTCCAAGAGTTCAAAAGCTGAAGAATTTGGAGTCTGATGTTTGAGGGCAAGAAGCATCCAGCACAGTAGAAAGATGAAGGCAGAAAGACTCAGAAGGTCTACTTTTTCCACCTTCTTCTGCCTGCTTTACTCTAGCTGTGCTGGCAGCTGATTAGACATTGCCCACCCAGAGTGAGGGTGGGTCTGCTTCTCCCAGTCCACTGACTCAGATGTTAATCTCCTTTTGGCAACACCCTCACAGACACACCCAAGAACAATACTTTGTAGTTTTCAATTCAATCAAGTTGACAATATTAACCATCGGGTGCATAAATTTAAAATATTTGTGCATTTCAATCAATTGCATCATTACTCTTTTTGACACTCAACTGCAGCATTGCTGACCTGTAGAAACTTCTTCAAACTGAACCCTTATCCTTTTATAAATGACCTCAGTAGTCTTTGGTAACTTGATTGTTTTCTACTGTGACAAGATATTTATAGAGATCTAACCAATCTTGGACATTTTAATATTGTAATTTGTGTTATTAATAATTAAGCCAGGGCAAGGAGGCATAAATCAGGAATCTCCTGGGCCAAATGAAATTGCCACTCTAATTTACATTCACATTACCCTTTTAAATTTTTGTAGATTCTTGATCATAACCTGAATTTTTTTTTTTTTTGCATTTAAGTGTTTCTTATTGCTATGCTTTTCATTTAACATTTTCTTTGACATGTCAAAGACAATATATGCAGGTTGTAAATATATTCATGCTATACTCATAATGAACAAAGAACTCTTTAATTTTTATAGTTTGTTATCATAAGCCCCCATCCATGGGTAATTAAAAAGAAACTGAATTTATTCTGATGAAATTCAAAACTGTATTTGATTATTTCAGTAGTCTCTTTATGTCATAGTCAATCTTTCCTATTTTACCTGACTTCCATCTACCTTGTCGCCTCCTTGAAATAGTGTCGGTTCCCTATGACAGTGTCACACACAATAGAGGACTTCGTGATCGGTACAGTGTGCAGGCAGCTCTGTTATCTGTCACTTTTTTATCCTGGAACCCTATATGTTCCCAAAGTTTAAGTGGAACAGTAACATAACTTATGATTTAGGTTCCTCAGCTCTAACAATCACAGATGTATACTGCTGCTCTGTCTTGTGACAAATCATCTGAAACTATGCCACATCCTCCATGTCCTAGATAGTGCATCCCGCCCGCTCCTCACCATAAATGGTGGTTCCTGTTAAGGCGGGCTTTTCAGGCAGCCTCTAAGCTCTTCCTGGAAAACCTAGATTGATTCAGTAAATAACTACACAGCTTTACCCCATCTAACTTCTCAGAGCACCTAAGTTTACCTGGATGTGGTCATTTCAGATTTAGAAAAGGATTCTAAAATGGGAACTGAATCATAAAGAGATTTTTCCTTGGGTGTACTTTCTAACTACCTTATGGATCATCTTCTGTAGAATTATTACAACTGAAGAGAAAATTCAGAACACCATAGTCTGACAGCTTTTTGATCCTGCAGAATAGTTTTCTTCCATTGGCTATGAACTTTCGGGATAGAAATGGTTTGATTTGTCTCAGTCATATTCTTCTTCCTTAGAATCTTCTCTACACTTTGAGAGGAACACTATGACCTAATCTAGCTCTCTAGCAAGCATAATGCCTTGCTTAAGATCTCAAATCATATCATGTTCTAATGTCTCAGTTTCAAAAAAGAAAGCTGCAATTAGAAGATAATTTTAGTGGGAAATTAAGATGCATCTCTTTCACATTTGCCAAATGTAATTCTCATTTTAATGACATATTCCAGAAAAAATATTTGAAAGAAATCAATAATGTTAATGGTCACAAAAATACACTCTAGTAGGAAGTGTGTGTATGCACACGTGTGCATGCAGGAGTGTGTAGAGCTGTGAAGTGAGTTTGAAAGTAAAAATTCTGCTTAAATATGAGGTCAGTTTTTTCATACATTAGATCATATTAACAGCGGTTTTCCATACCATCTGTCAAATGACAAACTGAGAACCAGGTGATAGGAGAAGGAGAAAAACAAAATTATAGCAAAGTAAAGATATCTAGGTAAAGTCCAGCTATGATTTGGGAATTGTGATCAAATTAAAAACTGTGAGCATCATTCTTCCCTCCTCCCATTGCAGAGTTGAAAATATGATAAGTGTAAAAAATAAAGATAGCATAATTATGCTGCTCAAATAATTTATCCACACTCATGAAAGCACTACATGGGTAACTCTCTCTCCTAATTCCAGAATGAGTGAAGATAAATTATCATGTAGTCTTTTAAAAAATAGAGGACCAGAAGAGAGAAAGAGTATTTGGAAGATTCCAAATGAAGATGCACCTCTCAAAATGAGGAATTGTAAATAAAATACAAAACATCTAAAGAAATTTCGCATCCTCAATAGACAGAAGGAAGTCATGATCCTATAATAAACTAACAGAGTTAGTTGAAATTTCATCAAAGTGAGAAGAAGAGAAAGATAGATTAGAAAAAGAAGGAAAGGGGGCCTGGTGCAGTGGCTCACACCTGTAGTCCCAGCAGTTTGGGAGGCCGAGGTGGGGCGATCACAAGGTCAGGAGATCAAGACCATCCTGGCCAACATGGTAAAATCCAGTCTCTACTAAAAATACAAAAATTAGCCAGGTGTGTTGGCGGATACCTGTAGTCTCAGCTACTCAGGAGGCTGAGGCAGGAGAATCGCTTGAACCCAAGAAGCAGAGGTTGCAGTGAGCCAAGATTGCGCCATTGCACTACAGCCTGGTGACAGAGCAAATGAAAAAAATAAAGAAGGAAAGGGAACAATTTTTTAGAAGAATTAACAAATAAAATCAGTAAGAAACAAAATGCAGGTGTAAAACAAGATTCCAACTAAATTATAAGAAGGGAAGACATAATGTGATTTAAAAAATCAATTATTTAATATTTGCTTTATGTATTTGGGTGCTCCAGTGTTGGGTATAAATATTCTTAAAATTGTTGTGTCCTCTTGCTGAATTGGCCCCTTTATTATTGTATAGTGACATTTTTTGTTCCATCTTATAGTTTTTGTCTTGAAATCTGTTTTTGTCTGATGTAAGTACAACTCCTCCTGCAGAGACTGGAAAGGGGGTAGGGAGCAGGGGGTCAGGTGGAGTACAAAAATTTTTTAAAAAATGTACAGGTAAATGGTACAAAAAAGTTTTAAAAAATGAATAAGACCTACTATTTCATAGCTCAACAGAGGGATTATAGTCAATAATAACTGAATTGTACTTTTTAAAATAAAGAGCATAATTGGATTGTTTGTAACACAAAAGATAATTGCTTGAGGGGATGGATAGCCCACTCTTCATAAGGTGATTACTTCACATTACATGCGGATATCAAAACATCTCATGTACTCAGTAAATATATATACCTACTATGTACCCACAAAAATTAAAAATTTAAAAATATCAATTCTCCCAAATTAAATATTTTAAGGCTATTAAACTCCAAATGGAATGCCAATACAAATTTCCTTGGGGATTGAATACAATGATTTTAATGACCGTATGCAAGAGTATCATTTAAAAATAATTTTAAAACATATATATTAAAAATAATGAGGCCTATTTCAATCCATATAACAAAAAAAAAATGTAAGGCAATGCCAGTACCAAGATTTCACTATTAACTCAGGAACAGAAAAATGGATCGGTGGAAAATAATGTAATACTCAAAAACATGTATTAGTACATAAGGCCTCTGTATTTGGTAATAAATGTTTTTTATTCTCATATGAGGAAAAATTCTCAGTATGATTAGACCGTTATTTTATGCATCATCAATTCCAGGATCTGAACATTTGAATGTAAATCATAAAACAACACTTAGAAAATGATTTAAAAACTTATGCATATATTACACAGATAGAAGTATTTTATAGCGAAGCCAGGAAACTCAAAGGCTATAAGAATGTAGTCATACTTGATGCCATACAAAATTACATTCTATAGCCCAGTATTGTGTAGAAGAACTTTCTGAGATGATGGAAATGGTCTGTATCAGAACAGCCCAATATGCAGCCAGTAGACACATATCAAACACTTGAATTGACAGTGTGACTAAGATATCAAATCTGGAAAATGGCTATTATTGAAAAACACTGCTATAAACAATGTTACTACATTAGTAGGAAAAAAATCATGTGCCATATTATCTATTCAGAATAAATTTTTCCATAAAAAAATCATGTGCCATATTATCTGTCTAGAATAAATGTTTCCACCAGGTGTGGTGGCTCACGCCTGTAATCCCAGTACTTTGGGAAGCCAAGGCAGATCATGAGGTCAAGAGAGATCAAGACCATCCTAGCCAACATGGTGAAACCGCGTCTCTACTAAAAAATACAAAAATTAGCTGGGCTTAGTGGCACAAGCCTGTAGTCCTGACTAGCCTGGCACCTGGCAACAGATCAAGACTCTATCTCAAAAAAAAAAAAAGAATCAATGTTTCTATAAATTGATAATAAATTTTACAATAAAATATGGTAAATGAAAATTATTTGAAAATAGTTCACAGAAGAGCAAATCTAGATGGCAAAATAATACATAAAAGGAGTGCCAACGTTTCTAGTATTCAAATAAATGAAATTGAATAATATAAAACATCTCACCCATCAAACAGGTGAAACAGTAAAATAAAATATATGGTAATATACATAACAAGGATTGAAGAGACTATCTCACTCATTTTGCAAGACTTCTTAGAAGGCATTCTATCATTGTGTGTTAAGATAAACTTGAATGGTATTTTGACTTAGAAAGTTCACCTATCATATTCTCAGGAATTCATCTTAGAAGCAAAAGCACCATTTAGTGGTAAATATACAGATTATCTCTAGTGTCAATAAAATAAAATCAACATGTTTAAATTTTTAAAAGGGTATTTAATATTACCTATTCAATTAATTGTGGATACATTAATTTAAAATTGAGTTTTATTGGCCCAGCACAGAGGCTCATGCCTGTAATCTCAGCACTTTGGGAGGATGAGGAGAGTAGATCACTTGAGGTCAGAAGTTCAAGACCAGCGTGACCAACATGGCGAAACTATGTCTCTACTAAAAATACAGAAAGAAAATAAATAGCCAGGAGCAATGGCCCACTCCTGTAATCCCATCTACTTGGGAGGCTGAGGCAGGAGAATTGCCTTAACCAGAGAGGCAGAGGTTGCAGTGAACCAAGATCGTGCCATTGCACTCCAGCCTGGGCAACAAGAGCGAAACTCTGTCTCAAAAAAAAGCAAGAAACAAATTGAGGTTTGTCTGTGGAGACTGGATTTAGAGAATTCCCTTTAGGAAACTAGTAAGAGAAAAATGGTAATAATTAGAGAATTATATATAATACATTCCTATTTTTTATAAAACAAATAATGATAAAAAACAATATTGCTCAATATGACTGTTTATAGTCTTGTTTTAAAAGTTCCCCAACAAAACCCCTTGGCCCATAGATTGATTTGCTTCCAATAAGACCATATCTTGAACTGTTCCCCTCTTAAAGCTGCCTCCTAGATCATCGCACCATTGCACTCCAGCCTGGGTAACAAGAGCAAAACTCCTTCTCAAAAAAAAAAAAAAAAAAAAAAAAAAAGCTGCCTCCTTCACTAGTGCCATCTTCCCAAAGTTGATTTTAATAACGAGCTCAGTTATCAGATTTTTCTAAAAATGACCAGGAAAGGTCTTACCATGACCTCCATTTCTGTTTCCCACAATCATTGAAGAGTTCTAGATCTCACAGGGCATCTCATTTATCCAGAACCTTTGGATATAAAGTGGATTTGCACATCCCTCAATCTGACACTGTCTCATCCCTTCCTGATGCTCTGCCCGTAAGATTGTCAATGTGATCTGAAAAATGCTGTAATTGGGAAAATTCTCAAATCTTTGTTTTGTATTTTTGATGCTTTCTTGTTTTAAATGTCATCATCAGAAGCCCTCTCAAAAGGTGACTGTTTTATTTGGGGGATGGGGTTGTTCTCTGACACATCCCAGTGAACCCAGAGTTGGGATAAACCTTACCTTTTCTTCTGCTCCCAGACCAGACACTTGCCAACAACACCCCCCAATCCATTTCTCTCTCTCCATATATATACACATATGCAGATCTCTCTCTAGTGTCAAAAAATAAAATCAACATAAATTTAAGTTTTTTAAAAAAATTTATAATTACCTAAACTATTGAATTAATTGAGGTTATATTAATATAACTTAAAATTGAGGTTAATATATGCAGATTGGATTTGGTGAATTCCCTTTCAGAAACTAAAGAAAAAAGGAATGATGAAGAAGTATATATAGACATATATATTTTTCTCTGATCACTGGTTTATATAGAGATATATAGATATATTGATAGAAGATAGATTAGATAGATAGATAGATAGATAGATAGATAGATAGATAGACAGATAGACAGACAGATAGATGAGAGAGAGAGAGGAACAGAAGTCTTTCTGTCTCATTTGTTTCTGTGAATTCAAGTTTCTATTCAGTTTCATTTCCTTATTCAAATAGTTTTGCTTGCATCCACTTCCTTTTTGTTTTTGTTGGCAAACTTATTCATTTATATATATTATAGGCCCAACAATGGTTTTATGCAATTTCTCTTTAAGTAGTTAAAAGAAGGAAGGATAAGAAATATGCATTCATACAGTCTTTATAATTACCTACTTATCTTAACCAGTGTTCTGTGTGTGTGTATGTGCTAACTCTAATTACTGTCTGCCATCACTTACTTTCATCTAGAAGAACTTTCTTTAACCTGTATTATAATACAAGTGTGCTAGCAGAAAGTTGTCTTATTTTTGTTTATATTGGAATGTTTTAATATAAATTTTATTATTACCGCATACTTTTGATATATATACATTTCTTGACTGACAGTTCATTGGGTTTCTGTTGTTATTGTTCCTAGCACTTTGAATAGGTCATCCCATTCCTTCTGGGTCATTTTTTTCTAATGAAATTTAGCTATTAATGTTACTAGCATTCCATTGCACTTGATAAGTCATTTTTCTGTTGCTGTTTTAAAGATATTTTTGTCTTTGTTTTTCAGCATTTTTACTGTGATATGTCTATATCATCTTTGAGTTTATCTGACTTGGAATTCACTGAGCTTGAAGGTGTAGATGAATAATTTTCATCAAATTAGGAAAATTCTAACCATTTTTTTGAATATTTTTCTGTTCCTTTTTCTCCTCTTTTGTTACTCCCATCATGCATATATATTGGTACACTTAATGAGGTCCTCCAGTTTTCTATTTTTTTTTTTTTTTTTTGAGGAGTCTTGCTCTGTCGCCAGGCTGGAGTGCAGTGGCGCAATCTCGGCTCACTGCAACCTCCGCCTCCTGGGTTCAAGCAATCCTTCTGCCTCAGCCTCCCAAGTGGCTGGGACCACAGGCACATGCCACCACAACCAGCTAACTTTTTTGTATTTTTAGTAGAGACGGGGTTTCACCATGTTGGCCAGGATGGTCTCAATCTCTTGACTTCGTGATCCCCCCTGCCTCGGCCTCCCAAAGTGCTGGGATTACAGGTGTGAGCTGCTGCACCTGGCCGGTCCTCCAGTTTTCTAAGGCTCTGTTTATTTTTCATATTTTTTAAATCAAATTGTTTAATCTAACTAAATCTATCTGTAAGTTCCTGAATTCTTTCGTCTGTTGAAATCTGCTGTTAAGTCCATCTTAAGAATTTTTCATTTTAGGTCATCAGAATTTACTTATTATGTTAGCTTGGCAGAGGCAAAATAGTTAAGATAATATAATAAAGAGAGTGTTCTGCTTGATTATCCTGCTTGTATATATTCTATTTTTCCAAGAACATATTTCTCATTAAGTATCTCTGAAGGAAGTTTGTCCAGTTTGTATTTTTGCACAACACAGACACTAGTTGTTTTGTGGATGGTCCTCTGTAGACTCCTATAATTTCTTTGTAACATGGATAGCATATTGAAAATTTCTACATGCAAATGTATGTGACACTGACACAGTATGTGTTTATAATCTCTCTCATAGTCACAAAGAAGTCTATAAACAAAAAGGTTAGTAACCACTTCCGTGCATGATAAACAGAGCCTAAAGATCAAATTAAATTAGAAGTGAAGAGTAGGAGATGTCTAACCTATAGCTGCGTTATATAAATTTGTGCTCTAAAGATACTGAGATGTATTGCTTTGGAGGAGAAATCAGCAGTCACTCTTATCAATCATCTCCTATGTATAAATTTTCTTCCATAACCTCTGGAAAGCAGGTTTTCAATAGTATTTAACTTTAGATTTCAATAAGTTGACCCTGATGTGCCTATGTGTGGTTTGTGTTTATCTCTTTGGCAATTATTGAACTCTGTGGGTCTCTAGTTTAATACTATTCATCAAATTGGGAGAAGTTTTTTCATTATCTATGCGGATATTTTTTCTGCTTCAGTTTCTCTCTTCCCTCTGGGACTTCAATTATTCATATGTTACAAAAGTACACATATTGTTGTTCACATGTCACAGAGGTACCATTCATTTTTCAGTCTCTTTGCTGTCTTTGTTTTTCTCAATTTCAAAACTGTCTATTAATGTATTTTCTAGGTCCTTTTTCTTCTGCAGTGTCCAGTCTTCTGTTAAATCCCTGTAGTGATATTTACATCACATATTTTTGTTATAGAATTTCAAATTTATTCTTTTTCTTAATAATTTCCACTTTTCTGCTGAGATTCTCAAACTTCCCACTAATTACAATCATCTTTAAAAAAATGTTTAAGTAATTTTTGTTAATTATAACACGTTCATAATCTGTATATTTACCCATTGGTTATGACACATTTTCCTGTCTTCATGTATCTAGGATGTTGTACTGTACACAGGAATTTGTTCATGCTACATTGTTGAGCAAGTGAATTTTGCATTGATTTTTGTTCTAGTTATTTGTTAATTTACTGGCAGATCAACTTGACCTATTGGTGTTTGCATTGGCCTTTACTGGGGAAGTTCTAGAGTAGTTCTAGAGAAGTTCTGGAGTAACCCTACAAGCCTCTACTAAGGTAAAGCCATTCTTAAGTCTCAAATGAATTCCCAGAGTGTCCAGTGAGGGGTCTTCATTCTGTCTGGCTGGTTGTCTCCCAGTTCTGTGCAACCTCTAGACTTCTGTGAAGTATACTTTGTATACTTCACTTATCCCAAGGGCTACATACCAGGGCTGCTGTTGTCAAAATCTTGAAAACAGGTACTTCCTATATTTTCTATGGTTTTAGATTTGTTCTGTTAAGAGGATAGTTTGATACCTGTTACTTCGTCATAGTTAATTTTGCATTACATTCAAAACTCAAAGTAATGTCATAAAAATTTTTATTTGTAAAATTAAAATTAATATTTCATATATAAATTGTTTTACAAAGTTAATGTTGATTCTTATTTAATAAATATTTCTATCCAAATAACATATATTATAGATACTAGAGTATTTCTAAATAACTTGTCATCTGTTATCTATTCTTAGGAATAGAATCTTGCTCTGCAGGGAGAAAAATTTAATAAGATGTCAAACAAAGATCAGTTTCAGAGAAATTGAAAATAATAAATATGGCATGATTAATATGCACTTTATTATTTGATTTTGACCAGGAAATTTTCTTTTCCTCATGTCAACAAGAAAGCATTATCTCTTTAAGATAGTCAAATTTCTGACTCCATAACACAATGCTTCACATTAGTTGAACACAAAATATATAATGGTTTGCTACTTTCTTTTAATTCCCTTGAAACCTTCAGTCTGTATCTTTGATTATAAGGTAAAAACAATTACTGATTTTCCATATTACATGAAAGAATTATCTAAAATACATTATGAAAAATGTAAATATTTTGGAATAAATTTTACTTGAACCATTTAACTGTTGCATTAAAAAAAACCTTTTAGGAATTAAGATTATTCTAAACTGCGATGTCTAAAAGCTAATACATATTATCTGAAATTTGTGGACTACTGCTACTATCAGGTGCAGAAACTTTTAAGTAGCTAAATAAGTTATCTGAAGAGACACAGGGAATATAAGAAAATATATTGCAGATTAGAACTCCTCTCAGTAGCTTATAATGGATTGCGTTTAGCTATGTTTTTGCATTTTTAGCATACCATTTCTACCTCATTTTGTCAGCCAATAAGCAGTAGCCACTATATATGTGTTACTTTTTTTTTTTTTTACATACTATATGTGTCTTAAAGAAAAATATAATAACTAACTCAGGCACACTCACTAAATTATATTGTTATGGAATATTTTATGCATAATCATAAAATTGCTTAAAATATATTCTAGATTCTCAATCACTAGTATGTTTTTGAAAAAAAAATATTTTATAAATTCTAAATGCTTGAGCAAGTTCTCCAGGAACAGTTGACTAGAAAGCTACTGGAGTCTTTATTTTATGTTTGAAGACTAAATGTCTAGTTAAATAAGTTACTTTATATCTCCCAATTTCTTTTTTTGTTGTTGTTGAGTTACAGTTTCTTAAACCTTGACAAATTAGAAATGTGTATGAATAAGTTTGCTGGTGAATTCAAATATCTTTGTTCTCATGCTTTTACTGGATCATTTCAATTGGGTGAACATGGTCTTGGCTTTGCTTTTATGTTGCTATGGCACCCTTAATTATCAGTACTAGCATAGGTTATATATGATGGTGAACATATACTGATTTATTTTAATAATTATTTTTCCAGTATTTTAATTATCAACTTATTTAAAATTAGTTGATATAGTTAAATCACAGCAGCTTAGTGTTTTTATTTGAAATTTACATTTGAATCAATTATAGAATGTTTGTAGTTTATATATTTATTTGTTTATTTTTGAGACAAAGTCTCTCTCTGTCTCCAGGCTGGAGTGCAGTGGTGAGATCTCAGCTCACTGCAACCTCCGCCTCCCTGGTTCAAGCAATTCTCCTGCCTCAGCCTCCTGAGTAGCTAGGACTACAGGCACGCACCACCACATCTAGCTAATTTTCGTAATTTTAGTAGAGACGGGGTTTCACCATGTTGACCAGGATGGTCTCCATTACTTGACCTTGTGATCCACCCACCTTGGCCTTCCGAAGTGCTGGGATTAGATATGCACCACCATGCCAGGCCTGTAGTTTTAAATAATTATCATTTTCATATATGGTGTCACAATTTAATAGCTTTGAGCAGCAAGTCATAGAATGGAAGTCAGAATTTTGTTAAATAAAAATGAATCTGCCAAGAGGGGAGAAAAGTGAAGCATGTAAAGGAAAAAAAAAAGAGAGAGAGAGATCTTTGGGTTTTAAATTGCTATAAACCATGGAAAAAGACATGCAAAACACCTTGAAATATTCACTTGATACTTGATTCAGAATTGAAAAAATATAGAAAAGCATAAACACAGGTTAAAATTGGATGAGGCTATAGACTTCTACTATTTCACTGACTATACCAAGCAACAAGTGTGTAAGAGTGTAGATTTATTTAATGGAGATTTTTTCCTAGCCATTATAATTCTTAAAGAATCTGGCTGGGTGTGGTAGCTCATGCCTGTAATCCCAGCAGTATGGTAGGCCGAGGCCGGTGAATCACCTGAGGTCAGGAGTTAGAGACCAGCCTGACTAACATGATGAAACCCTGTCTCTACTAAAAATACAAATGTTAGGGGGACGTGGTGTTGCATGCCTGTAATGCCAACTACTTGGAAGGCTGAGTCAGGAGACTCACTTGAACCCGGGAGGCAGAAGTTGCAGCAAACTGAGGCCACACCACTGCACTCCAGCCTGGGCAACAAGAGCGAAATGGCTTCTCAAAAAGAAAGAAGAGGATCAAATAAAGAATCTAATTAGGGACATTAAGTCCACTGATCAAAACGTGTCTAACTTCAGTACTTCCAGTCCTAGACAAAGTGATACAAACTCTTATTCTGCCCTCTAAATACAACAAAGTACTTTGGAAATAATATAACAAACAATCATAAAGGGGTTCTGAAAAGTTAAAAGAAGAGAACGAACTGGCTAAGATACTCAGGACTTGAAGACGTATGTCTGAGTGAATTCCGTGATTTTTTTTTTTTTTTTTCATTTGCCCTCTATCCCAGTCTGGGCACTGGACAGGACTCCAATCCAGAACTGCTAACAGGCCTGGGAAATATACACACATACCCACCCCCCACCCTCCTACCCCGCTATGCACACCTCACACAAGGAAAGTCAGCTCTCTGGTCAAAGATCTAAAATAAAGTAAGCTCTATCTCTCAGTAGAGATCAGGAAGAGAGACCCATTTGTTAATCGTTACTGAGTGGCAGCAACCGTGCCAGTGAGTGGGGCAGACTGACTCTACCACCCAGAACACATCTGGTAACAGCAGACCTGATATTACTGTACTTCAGCTCCAACAGATCCAGGATCTCCTAGTCTTCCTTCACCCTACAGCAGAAGGTAGACTCAGGTCAGGAGCTCCTGATCTCATCTCTTTGCAGAAGGCTGCCCAGATAGGTGCTTCCTGTCCCCAACAGCACCAGCAAAGGAATCCTAGAAGCTTGTGGCATCAGGTGTGGGATGAACAGTCCAGAGGAAACATTCTCCATCCAGTATCCCCTACTAACTACTAGCAACATGGGCGCATCCCAGGGAAGTGCCTTTCGCCTCAACAGGTGGCATCTGCAGAGTACAGAGGATGCTTTCCTGGATCCAGAAGAACAAAGAAGACCAGAACAGCAGTGCACGAGTTAAGCAAGCTAAATATCACTAGATCTACCCCAGGGGCGGGGAGTGTGGTGGGCAAAGAAAGGGGAGATGTTGGTCAAATGTACAGAGACTCAGTTAAAGGAGGAAATATTTTAAAGATCTATTGCCCATCATAGTGACTCTAGTTAAGAATGATACATTACATATTTCAATATTGCTAAAGGGGTAGATTTCAAATGTTCTTACCATAAAGAAATGACAACTATGTGAGGTATTGCATACATTAATTAGCTTGATGTACTCATTCCACAATGTATTCATATATCATAACATCATGTAATAGGAGAGGGAGCAGAGGCTGCCTGAAGATGCTTTCAGTTTTCCGGATCCGATGTTTTTCCCATGTGCCCAGGTCCTTGGCCTCTCTTACACCAGGAATGGGGAAGGGGTCCCAGAGGCATGGTGAGCTTCCCGTTTGAATAAATATCTTGGATCCAAAGAGTTTAGCAGATAGCAATTTATTAGGCAGAGAGAGAGAGAGAGAGAGAGAGAGAGAGAGAGAGAAAGCAAGAAGGAGAGAGAGCTCCCACATGCCAAGGGAGGAATCCGCCCAGGAAAGGGGCAGGGGGATTTTAAACCCGGAGTTATTCTCGTTCCATTCATGTTCTCGTCCAATGAGAGGAGTTCTTCTAAATTTCCTCTGGAGTGATTAATCTTAGGCTCTGATACTGGATTGGCTGCTAGGTCTGCAACAGAGGCCGTTCCTCCCGAAGCTTTTTGCGGGCTTTTTGAACAGAGGCTCACCTAGAATTTCTACCTAGCCTTAAGGAAAGTCAGACAAAGAACTTTACATGCCACATGGGGAAGGGGATGGAGGCAAGGCGCCGGGACTTGGTTTTCCTTAACATAGTCCCTCAATCACATTGTACTCCATAAATACATAATATTATTATTTCTTAACTAAAAAGATAAGAAATAAAATATAGCTCAGAATCTACATGTTAAACCTAAATAGAAAAATGTCAGATGAAATAGAAGATTTAAGTACGTTCAAAAAGTTCCTAATTCAATATCAAAAACAAAACAATAAAAAAAATCACTAGTCATACCAAGAACCAAAAATTCCTGATAATCAAGTGATCTCAAGTCCCAGATAAGTCCAGATAGTGGAACTATCTGACAGAGATTTTAAAGTAGCCATCATAATAATATTTCAACAAAATGATTAATTTCGGTTTTGCTGAGCAGCTCTCTTACATAAGGTTACTTTTCCGTTTTAACAATTATACATAAATTAGAATTTTTCAGAAATCTTAGCTTCTATCTTCTTCTTTTATTGAACTCACTGAAATTCTCATTCACAACCAGTTTCCTTTGAGACTGGTAATGGATAGAAAGCCTTATCTTGTAAACATTAATTTCAAATACCAAACCTGACCATTTGACTTTGATTTTCAAAATTATCAAATGTGTCAACACCTAAATTATCTAATAGGATTTTGATATTAAAAAAGTCTAAATCCGCTCTAGGTGAATCTAGAAGTATGGCTCAATATCTGTTTTCTTTTTTTAAGTATCATCTAAATGATTATAATGATCAGCTATGATAATAAATAAATAAATTTGTACTAAATCAGCACTGAGATAGAAAAAAATATGTGGTTTAATTTAGTTCCTGAAACATAGAAAATCTAACGAATTAAACAGAGTATTTAGAGATTGAGTGTGAACCATACCTTAAAGGTAAGAATATTTTAGCATAGGCCTTTTCATCTGCTTGCTAAAGGCATAAAATGTAACTCTTCTGGGTCCCCAAACTGAGAACTTGTTTAACAATCATATTCTTCTCTGATTACTATTAGCAATACCTACCTTCTCAAGAAAGCTTCCTTAGGCATCTCAATGCCATGATAATTTTAAATAATAATATATGAATTAAAATATAAAAATGCTTCCCCATATAATCCCTCTTATCACTGCAAGAGTTATTTTAGGAAAACAAAAAGTGAACGAGCATGAAAGAGAATATCTGTCACTTTATAGATCTCTTTACCATTCTCTCCAGGGTGGAAAAGCCTGCTGGGGCTGGGGTAGAGCAAAGAATACTTCAAAGTTATCTTTAATGCTCTTTTTTAAAAAATTAACTTATAAAGTTTTTTAGTAAAATCCATGCATATTCATATTTCTCTGAGAAATAATTTACTTTACTATCTTATTATTGTTCATATATTATTTTTGAAATATGAACTAAATTCTATTGATATTGAAGGTTATGTAGTCATGTAGAGGAGAGAAACTGGGTTGTGGCAGAGGTCGGCTTTTGCCTTTTATTTATTTCATTCATTTCTGCAATTCCTTATTTTATAAATATTTCATTATTTTTATCATTCTTTGGTAACAAAATGAGAATTGGCTGCTTCTTTAAAAAGAAAAGCTTAAAATGTTAACCAGAGTTTCAGTATTTATAAGATTTTCAGGTATAAACATATTGTGTCTCTCCAAATAGCAACTTTCCTATGAGGGACATGATTGACTTCTTTACATCTGAAATCTTCTATTTAGATAATGCTGTTATATAGAAAAATTATATTTTATATTGAACACAATATAATGTATTGAACTTTAATGTTAAGTGTAATATTTTGCAAATTATTTTATTCTACATTCAAGTTATGTAATACTTTCTGAAAAAAAATCCCAGTAAGTATTGTCCTTTTCAGGATTTATGATTTTATTTTTATTTTTTTCTTTGTTTTTTACTTAAAGAATAGTCTAAGACTGATAGCAAAATGCTAAATAATAGACATTGTGAACAGTGAGAACTTGTTCATCTTTCTGACGTTAATGGAAAGTTTTATCTCTGTAATATTTGTGGATTTATTATATTCCTAGGAATACAAATCTATTTCTTCTATTTTTAGGTTTCTAAGTCTTTATTCAGTAATAGATTTTGAAACTTAATCAAAGATTTTGTCATCTACTGAGAATAATATGTGGAGCTGAAATAATGAATAGCCTTAAAAAACTAAGTGCTTAGCTGAGTATGATTTTCTGGAACATTATGGAGATTTTTCCACCTCTATTCATAAGGGAGATGGAAGATGCCAGTCATGTATTTTCTTTTCCTTTTCTCCAAGTTATACTAACTTTTTACAAGGGTTTGAGGAGTGTCTTCTTTTTCACTGTACTCTGAAATGATGTTTATAATAACAGATGGATCCAGTGAATTTTAAAATGGATATAGCTTTGAATAACTTTTAATCTTGTGATGATAGTTTATGCAATTCAAATTTTCTGTTACTTCTTAAATCAATTTTAGCAAATTATATTTTCTTGAAAAATCATCAAATTTATCATGTACTTCAAATGCATTGTTGTGTGTGTGCCTGTGTAGGACACTACTAAATCCATTCCATATATGAGAATTTCATAATTCCAAATGTATGCATTCCTAACTTGGAGCTTGATTAGACTTATCTAAGGTTCATAATGCTTTTGGTAGTTTCAAATAAACAATTTTTCATTTTAGTAATCAAGTTTGACATTTTTCTATTTCTATTCTCATTGTACTGATTTTTCAGATCTTTAATAATTTTATCAGTAGTGTAGATGAGTACCTCAATATAATCATCTACTGTTTTTGTAATTTATAAAAAAGTAAATATTTTAAGAAATGAAAAAGTAACTGGTGGAACTATGATATCTATTTTACAAATATGTTAAAATATAGGGGCTGTGGCAATATTAATAGTAACCTTTAAGAAGAAGGTTGAATTCTAATAAATCATTTTAATTTTAAAATGTATACATTTATTTCAAATGATAGCATTTTATATATGATATATTGTTGGCATCTAGTTTAGTATATATCAAATATACATTATATTTTTATTTATGTGTCTTCCTGACCCCTTCATTTGATCTGTATGTGTTTTCTGTCTATTATGTAGCCAGCAAAACTCTTTCAATATTTTTGTGTACTAATCCTGCTAACTCAGTAGAAAAAAACATTTCAATAATGAAAGAAAAATTTAAATATGCTTTTGTTAGATATTTTGTTTCAAATTGAAACGATCAGTTATTCAAGGGTAGCTGCTAAATATTGTTAATGATAGTAGGAATCGCACCTTAAGAATTTATATTGACTATAATCTTTTCCTGGGCATTGCCACAAAAGTGCATGTACTTACGCCATCCCGAAAACATAAGAGGAAAAGCAGAGCTTATTTAAAGATTGGGAGATTAGAGAAAATGGAATAATAATGAAGTAGAGGATTCTGATAAAAGATGATAAATTAGAAAACTGAGTTCTTCATATAATAGTAAAAAGGATCAAAGTATATAAAGGATTTTAGCAAATAAAAAAGTGAGAAATCAAAGCTTGAAATAAAGAAATAATAATGTCATCTAGTTTAGAAGGGAATTCATGTCGAGGGACGATAAAAAAATTATCATTCAAAATATACTTTTAAAAGAAAAGAAAGTTTAATACTTTATATAATTTAAAACTAGAAAAATATATGAATACATCAGGGGAATCTATTTGAAACTCAATTTCTCATCTAATCATAAAGTGGAAAATGTTCTTTTGTTTGAAATGTTCTTCACTTCGTGTACCAAGATATTATAAGAAGCTAAAAGCAAAAATATTTAAGGGATTATGGTAATGACATTTGAAATAGCATGGAGAAATGATAGGATTATCATGAATAAAAAATGTCATGAACTGTACTTGGAATTCTATTTCCTATTTTATGTGAGTGTTTTATAATAGCAAATTATACTTTAAATGGAATATTTGGGGGGCTGCACTTGA
Source organism: Cacajao melanocephalus (assembly GCA_963573385.1). Classification (NCBI taxonomy): domain Eukaryota; kingdom Metazoa; phylum Chordata; class Mammalia; order Primates; family Pitheciidae; genus Cacajao; species Cacajao melanocephalus. The sequence goes on along the minus strand of CAUYLG010071797.1, from coordinate 105,090 downwards.
TTGGAATCGTTACAGAGAATTGTTTGACAGATCCTGTTTTTGAATACTGATTCTTTCCATTTTCAGTTATACTTATGCATATATTTTTGCTTCAAATCTCTTCTTTTGCTGTCAGCCAAGCAGTTCTTATTGTGTATTATAGCAGTACCAAATGACTGAGATGAAAATCAAATGTATAACATAAAAACATAAAGGAGCTAAATCAATTAGGACATGCCCATGTTTGTGATTCAGTTAAACGAAATAGACCAAGATCTTAAAATAAAATAAAACAGTTCATTTTACTGTTTTTTTTGGGTATGCATGAGATATATATATCCAATAATTGTGAAACAAATGTAGGATTGATGATGTAATATAATTTTCATTGACACATATCTTTATATTTTATATAATATAAAACCCTTTACAAATTAGCTCTTTAGAAAACTACTCAGAATAAATTTATTTTAGCTTGTGGTGAGGTATTATTTACAAATGAATCTTTACCATATTAATAATAATTATTATTATTATTATTATTGATTTTCACAGCTTTTGAATGGTGAAAAAAGAGCCTCCCCTTTTTGGGATTTGTATCTGTAAGCCAAATTAGCAGTGAATAATATCATGAGGTAGTTTGAAACATTAAAAATGTGAGCCAAGTCTTGCTTTATACATAAGGTATGACTTGAGGGACACTGACAGAAGTTGGTTAATGCCCATGAAAATACAGTTAGAGGCCGGGTTCAGTGGCTCACGCCTGTAATCCCAGCTCTTTGGGAGTCCCAGGCAGACGGATCACCTGAGGTTGGGAGTCTGAGTCCAGCCTGACCAACGTGGAGAAACCCCATCTCTACTAAAAAATACAAAATTAGGCAGGTGTGGTGATGCATGCCTGTAATCCCAGCTACTCAGGAGGTTGAGGCAGGAGAATTGCTTGAAGCTGGGAGGTGGTCGTGGTGGTGAGCCAAGATCAGGCAATTACACTTCAGCCTGGGCAACAAGAGTGAAACTCCATCTCAGAAACAACAGAAAAGAAAATACAGTCAGATAGAAGGAATAAGCTCTAGTATTGGAGAAATCATAATTAACAATACAGTAGAGAAATTATAATAAACAATAATTTATTTTACATTTCAAAATACCTAGAGAAGAATTGTGATGTTCTTTTCCAAAGCAAGGAAAGGATAATTGTTTGAGGCGATGGATATCCCAATTTTTCTGATTTAAACATTTCACATTGTATACATGTATCAAAACACAAAATGTACATCAAAATATGTACAACTACATTATATCAGTACAAAATACAAAAAAAAATGTGTTTTCTTTGCTAAAAATCAATACTTTTAGAATTCATGAAGCTTTGAAAAACCTATTTAAAGTTACAACTATATTAGGGAGGGAGCTAGAAACAATATTATTGTAGGAAGTCTGACTAAGACATGAAAAAATATATAATACATACATTTTCTTTTAATGCTTTTGAAATAGAAGTGACTTCCATGCCAGACCCAAACATGCATATGGGGAAAACCCAAGTGAATAAAACATCACGTGCCGTCACAGATCTGATTGTCTAAGAGTGCTCACAGATGTGTAAACCAATACTTTCCACATTGAAGAATCCTTTAGAAGATTTAAAGAATAAGAGACACACTTTGACCAGAAGCCTAAAAAATATAAAAATAAGGGATGAAACAGGAAAGTGGCACCTCAGATCTATGTATATGAGATGTCAACCACCAGCTGCAGAGGTCTGTCTTGCAGACTCTGACATATTGACAGATAAATAAATGCACTCTCACACCTGGTTCAGTGATTGAAGTGGGCTAGTGCTGGTCATTGACTGCTTTCAGAGGGCTAAATGCAACCAATTGATCAAGACCCCCTGTACATCCGCACATTTATTCTGTAAAGATTTCATAACAGAGGTTTTAAGTCAACACACTTGTGAATAATTGACACGGTTAAAAGAGTGGTTTTATGAACAATAAAAGCTTTAGGTTTCAGGCCCAGAATAAATACTATTAATGGGTAACTCCCCTTTGGCCTCCCCCTGAGAAGACCATTCAGCAAAAAGTACATGAGTAAACAGAGCACAGAAAAAGGGATATGGAGTAAGCAGATTTAAACTGGAAAAGCCTTTTATCATCCCTATCTTCCCTAGTAATGGACCGGCTGCCTTCAGTCTGCCCCAATAAACCTTTTGGCCTTCCAAAAGGTATGAGACTAATTATAACTTTCCCTAATATTTTGCCATCCACTATGACTGAATTCCAACATGTATAGATTTTGAAACAGGAGCATCTGAAAGATAGAAAATGAAGCAAGAATAGGTCACTATAGAGATATATTTTAGCTATCACCTTTCAAGTTGTTTTTTCCACAATTGCATAGTGGGTAGAAATTTAAAAATCAAAATCTGAGTTTGTCTTACTTTATATAAAATATTCATGTAAATACTATTACATGTTCTCTGCATTCAAGAATACTTCTAGGCAATAAGGATACTTCTGGTTATATGAAGGGCATGAAACTTGCTCAGAACCAATATTTTTATTTTCAGATCAAATAAAAGTAAGAACCTAAAGAATTCTGCTGAAATAAATATTTCTTCCTGAGTGTGGTACACTGTATGTTTCATTCTGAACTAAAAATGATTATTTGAGGTGGTATTACTAAAGTACATCATGGAAAAAATATTATATATTTCATCACCATCTAATTTTCTGTATTTTGGCAACCTGAATAAATCCTGATTTTATATTTTGAGGTATTACCAAGGAAAGTATATTATTTAGTCAGTAGAGAATCAGTTTATTTTTCTTATGTAATTCTGACAAAAGAAGTGTTGTGTATCTTTATTACCATTTAAATACTTACTCAGTCGAAAGACTTTTAATTCATTGTACCATATTGTTCTTGATATAATCTCTTTGATGGTATATTTATAATCTTAGAATGTATATTTTGATATTGTGTAAAAGTTACTGCTGATATAAATAATTGTTTAATAGTTTTAATAAAACATTTGATAAATTATTACTTTAGTAATGTGTCCAAATACTTTGAACTTCATTGGAATTTGGTTGAAATATAAGTGGAAAAATTAATAAATTAGAATTACCTATAAGAATAAGGAATGGTGAAATCTACAAATGATCAATCAAATAATTTGGAGGGCTAGAAATGTTCTTTGCCTTGTTCTAGAAGGCTGTAGATTTTCTTTCTCATTTAACATATTAAAAATAATTTTTTCAAGGATAGTGAAATTTATACCAAAAATATCATGTTATATATTTTTTGTTTTGTTTCTTGTGTTTTTTCCCCTTATTTCTGCAGTTGGGTTGGATTTGAGTGAGAACAAATCAGGAAAGGTCTTAGAAGAGAGAATAATTAGGATGTCACCAAAGTCTAATAACAACAACACAACAAAAACACAGGCCCATTATGGTGACCAACAACAGAATGGGAGGATAGAGAAAACACAACTAGAGGTAAGCCAAGATCCAGATCCAAAGGTTTCAACAAAGAAGCAAACACTGTGAAGATGTGAGACCAGGTACAGTAGGTTGGGCGATATTCTTACACAGCGTGTCCCTTCTGAAAGGCTAGCACCCTGTGAATGTGGGGTCTGCTCTGAGAATCCTGAAAGAGTGATACACATAACCCAACACCTGATACTTTTGAGAATGGTCACCATTCCAGTCACTTAAGTTATAGATATAGACCATAATTTAAATTCTGTTTATCTGCTTTTTGTAAGTTTGATATAAACTTATTTCATTATTAGGAAGAATATAGATGTAACCTCACAATAGATTGACCTTGAAAAATGTTATCTTGAAGAAAAGTAGCCAGAATGTTGAATAAATTACACCATTGTAGTTGTTGATATTATTACCAGTTTATTATCTACTTTCTTAACAGGGACATCAGCTCTAATCCTGAGTATTACCAGTCAGTTACCCATTTAGGTCCCACAGTGCCTAACTCAAGATAAGGTCCATGTGTTTGCCTATTTCACATGGAAGATAGTCTTTCACAGAGAAGCTAGAATTGTCTTTCAATTTGTGTTCCCTACTACCTATATATTTATTTGATTTATCCCACCACTAACTATTTCCCTTTCTCATGGTGGAAAAAGTATTTATTCCTTGTCCTTCCCCCCCAAAAAAACCCTTCAGTAAATTATAAATCCCACGTACACTGTTTTTTATTCATAATTCAACAACTTTAATAATAGTCGATTTTCCTTTCTAATATCTGCAACTGTATCTATTTATATATCTATCTACCTATCTATTTACCTATCATCTATTATCTATCTATTTACCTATCATCTATTATCTGTCTACCTATTTACCCATCTATCATCTATCTATTATCTACCTATCTATCTTCTCTCTATCTATCTATCTATCTAGATCTATCTGTCTATCTAGTGTTTGCAGAGATTTTGTGACATTTTAGCAACAGGTATAAGAATCCCTACTAGGGAATAAATACATACTTCAGAAATATATTTTAGTAAGCCGTATTATGGTAAAACATGGCATCAAGCATTTGGGCACTGGCAAACTTAAGGCTTAGAGACAAATAAAGATTTCCAAATAAATGTAAAGTACTGAGCATGAAGGGGGAGATTAAATGAAAGAAATTCCAGAAAACATTAGGTCAAAGAGAGAATCAACACACCATCTCTTCCCTTCTGCCTTTCTGGTTATTTGACCCCCATGTAGTAGGGTAAACTTCTGATTTAATGTTAAATCAAGTTACTGAAGAGTAGAGGGAGATACACTTTTACATTTTTTTCAAAAACTATAGTAAATTAAAACTATTCTGGCAAACCAAGCTATGAAAATAACACTAACCAGGGAACAATGGAAGAAGATAAAAGGCTAACAGCGCATTTTAAGTTATTTATTATGGACACAGGCTGATTATATTCTTACATGTATTTTACAAAACAATCTGTGAAATTCAAATTGATTACTAATCCTTTGTGGTAGTGTGTTTTTTCACAAACTGCAAGAGATTCTGTGAGTTGTAATTCTGTAGATAAGGAACCAAAACAAAAACTATGTCCACATGTATTAAGGTTAAAAGAAGAGATTACGCCAGGCTCTTTTTCATGTTCAAGGTTATCCCTTAACAACAACAAAATAGCAGCAACAATATGCTTGTGTTTGCATATATGTGTAAGCATGTAAACACTACCTACGTATACATTTGTATGTACTTCCTTTACTCCATTTATCATTTAATTACCACAATGCCACATTCCTCTACTACCTATTTAAGATTTTTGAAAATATTCTGGATGCCCTTATTATTTCTCTGTTTCTCTTTATCGGGGATTTGTGATATGCTCTTTTGTTATGCTTGCCAAACCCGCAGGGAATCTGCCACTCACTGTTCAATTGGTTGGGAAAAGATCCTGATTCCAAGAAAGAAGATCCTATTGTTTTTCTGTAATGGCAGCAATATGCTCATGAAATCATGGGAATATTCTCCGAGAAACTTATAGAAAAGTCATTCTCCCTTATGAAAGGGGAATGCTTGAGTGATGTGTACGCATTTGCCACCACGTTTCTCCCCTGTCATAAATGTGACAAGAGTAATATGGCTGAAGCAGCCATCTTGTGGCCAGAAACAACGAACAGGTAGGTGGAGAGTTGACAAACTGAAGAGAAGAAAGCAAGTGGGTAGATTTTGAGTTATTGATGATAATATTGTTGACCTGCTAATTCAACCCTGAAATTACCAATTTCCAATTGACATGAACCAATGCTGAAAAAAAATATGACTCAAATGAATGTTTTGGTGTCAGGGTCTATGTATTGAATTTAAGTAAGCAAACAATTTAGAAATAACCAGAAGTAAAAATAAAAAGCCTATCCAAAACAAAAGTGAATATTTGCTTACAAATACAGGGGGCAAAACTGTGACTAAATATCACAGACTAAATTAGGAACTTCAGGGAAACTATTGCATTCACATAGAATGCAAGCAGTCAGGCTGCAGTGTTTTGTGTGTGTAGAAACCTTTACCTTGCATTTGCATATCACCAAACTAATTTTCAACATACCATTAATCTATTCTTTTCATATTTTGACAATCCTTTTTATAATTACTAAAAATTATTGTTTTCAATTACTTGAATTAATATGGTAGGCAGTTATTTACCCATAGTTGTGATTTTTTTTTCAAAATGCATTTATAGAAATACTGTAGATTTTTATCTATCTCTATGTTATATCTTCTTCATCATTTTAAGCACTACTTCAGAGATTGGTTCCCTTATTTGTTTGTTTTGAGGGTTTATTCCCAGTTTGATGCCTATCTAACATATTGGCAATTTTTCTCAAACGTTTAATGAATTTGGACTACTTGTTTATATTTATAAACTATTTTCAATACTGTTTAATATCTGTGGCTTGAATCTGTTTCTCCAAACATGTAAAATCACTTTTCATCCACAATAAATATAAATGATGATTATAGGATTCCTGCTCACATTGATTCACAGCCAAGCTATCTGTTTTCCTATCTAGAGAGAGGTTGCCTTTCGGGTTTAGCAGATCACTGTCCTCATGGTATTTAATGACATCTTGTTTAGAATTTCTCTACATTTTTTTCTCATGGAAAAAAAAAGGCCCAAACTGGAATCTCTCTACAGCAAAATACCCACAGAGCTTTTTTAGAGAATGCTGTTTTTTCTTTTTAGTGGTCTTATTCCAGGGACAAACGTTGAGCAATTCAAACTGCCACCTGAAGATGAGTGATTATTTGATATTTCTATTACTAATCATTTCTCTAATTTCACCTAACTGACCCTTAACTATAACTCTTCCTATATCTGATCTTAGGGAAATGTTTTCTGTGTTTCTGAGAAAAATATACTTTCAGATTTTTTTACTGATTTACCTATACTGATTTCTGATTCTCTCAGCTCTGTTATGTCTTCCCATTAATCAAATGTCATCTACTTTATAACTTCCAGAAATATTTGAATGCTTCTATTCTGTTGTGACATACCTCCTAGTAGGCCATCCTGCCATGAAACTATTTATTTGTTTGTTATATACTCTGTCATTTCAAAAAATTTCATCAGGGAAGAAAGGCATTATGGACTGAACATTTATTTCCTTTCCTTCCAACTTTGTATGTTGAAACTCTAACTCCTAAGTGATGGGATTTGGAGATAAGGGGGAGATCATTTTGTCTCATTCACCTATCCAAAATTCCCTACCCTTTGGGAGTGTGATACACTTAGCTCTTGCTATGTACCTCCCTCTTTAAATGACCTTGCCATTAAGCCTATTAAAATTGCACAATTTGAAAATTCTAGAGTTGTTTCTAGAAAGAATGAGAAAAATAGATTCTCAGACTAGAAGCAAAAACATCTACTAAAGTTTGTGAGAGTGCAATAGGCAGGTTACTAGAAAACTGCTGCCCTAATCTAACTACAGCCTCTACTAGTGGTTATCTTGGGATTGTAACCAAGGAGGCTAGAAGAGGAAGCTATATTTGTGATATATTTTGTACGCAAATCAGCAGGACTAGATGGCTTCATAGATATGGTGAGTAAAGACAGAGTTCCATCCTGAAAGGGTTACCATTTACAAAGATGAAGAACACTGGGGAAGAACAGATTTCAGGAGAAACTCAGACTATTGGGGTGTTAGATAAGAAAATCTTATAATATAGATACGTGGGATAGTTAATGAGAAAGTAGAATATCTGATCCTGAAGTTTCCAGAAGAGGTGTCCAGGAGAGCTGGATATTCAGGGGTCATCAAAAATGGTTTTAAAGCCATGAAATATTAACATCAATTAGGAGAGTGTTTGAAAAGGGAAGAAAATGGAGAGCGTTACAGATTTTGAAGATGTCTGTCATTAGTGAGACAGAAGAAAGGGATTATCTGACAGAATGGAATTAAGGAAAACACCCACAAGGAAAAGAGAAAGGCAAAAGCTGGGTCATGGGAACCAGGAGAAAATGGGGCATAATAAAAAGGAGAATTGTCTATGATATGAAAATCCGCAGAGAGGTCAAGTACGATTTTCTAAAAATAATGACATCATTAGTGGTTTGAGAATGGAAAGTTCAAGTTATAAATTAGACTTAACTTATATTTAAAAAATCAATCTCTAAGAATTTTATTTATGAAACAGAATAATGGGGCAATTGAGACAAAACTTGACAGGTTGTGAGGACAAGGGGATGACTGAGTTTTGTGTTCGTTGTGTGATAAAAGAGTACAAAGGCAATTTATATGATAATTCAGCAGAATGTGAGAAATATACAGATACTGTCTATTGTAAAGACAGTTGGCTTTTTATTCCTTAAATGTGTAGTGTCTGAGAGAGTTAAGTGTCACCAAATAATAAGACTAGGCCATGAAATATCCTGTCTGGAGACCGCTAAGAGTGAATGAATTACATACCAATATGAGCTTCTTGGCACAAAACCTACAGAAGGACCCTGTTGAAATGCAAATTCCCTTATTATGTTGAATCACATTAAACTTCATAAATAGTATAATGCACATAAATCCATTAAAACTGTTTGTGTTGAGAAAATAAAGTGAATTAATATAAGAGTATGCATACATTAAATAATGCCTATAAAGCAGCTTTATAAAGATAGTGCATTTTATTTACCATTTACTGTTTGCGTTTACCTAGTTTGTTTTTTTTTAATAATCTCTTCTAGGGACATGAAATGGCAGATATTCAAAGGTGAATATTTATATATGATTAGAAATGTGAACAAGATAGGGACAAGTAGATTTATTAAATAAGCAAAACCTGATGAAATGTTTATTCCTTTATTCAGTACACTAATATTCAAAACATTTTTTCATTGAGAATTGCTTCATTTAAAACCTTTAAAGCAATCAAAATTTTATGGAAATATTATTTTAAATGTCTGTAAAATGTAAATAGCTGAAGTTGTATAATTAAACTGGTAAATTATAAAGAAATTGTCAACTACAAAACAAATTACTTTCATACCAACTTTTTTTCTCATATATCTAAAATAATCCAACTTAGGATTGTTTTGCATAAGTGACTTTAATATCAGTTAAAGTCGATACCCTATAGCCAAAGACAACAAGGAACACAGATATAGTTGAATAACCTGTGCATATTTCTTATTGCATTGAGAGAGACTCTCCACCCTAGCAACTGTGGAGCAGTGCAGTAGGTGGGTATTCGAAAAATCCTGTTTCAGGATGTGGGGCAATGTTAAGTGACTGTGGAAAGAGTTTAATGGAGCAAAGCTTTACTCTAGATTGAATGCTGTCAAGGTGTAATTCTATAACTGAGTATTTTAATGCCTTATTTAGAAGGAGGGAAAACTGAGTCAAGTCACAGCTATAATTTTAAAGAAGCAACAACCATTTATATTAGCAGAGAGAAGGGGATGTTTGATGTTTTGTGGCTTGAACAGTGGTCATGTTTCGTCTGTGTTCGGACATAATTAGGGGATAGTACTGGTTTTGCCCTTCTCCATTGTGGTCAATGTGGCCTTCTCTGGTATTATGTTGATTATGGTCAATAAGGGAACACCAAAACCTAGCTGTGAAAGCCAGACCATCTCATAGAAATGCCAAGTCCTAGCTTATACTACCAGGCCAGCTAATGGGTATCATGGGCTGATTTTCTCTTTCATGCTAATGATGCGAAGTACACTCATTATGAGTACACTTTCTCCTCTACAAATCTCATGAAATGACAAGAGATTATATAGGTTGAAAATGATCAAGTCCATCACAACCAATGGCAGCAAAGATTGTCATTAAAGTCAAAAATGCAAGGGATCACCTGTGATTCAGTACGATTCAACAATAGAAAGTCTAAAAGTCACTGAAATTAAATAAAGACACAATTTTATTTATTTAGATTAATAAAGGCAACATCGGAGTTACTGAGAACATTATCAGGATAATTAAAGAATAGCATATGAGATAAATTGACAAGCTAATTATAACATTTTTAAAAATACAAAAGAATAACAATGAGTGAAGCAAACTTGAAAAAGAAAAACTATCCAGAGAGAATATATTTGTATATACTAGTAATTGGTATAAGGCTATAATAACATAAACAACATGGTATTGAAGCAAGCCACAAAATTAGAAAACTGTCAGCAATAGTCCCACCAATTTATATGTTGTACTGTAATATAATGCAAAGAGGATGGCTGTTTCCAAAATGTCACTGAAACAACTAGATATCCAAACAGAAAAAATACACACACACACACACACAAACACACACACACACACACACATACACACACACACATGCATATATGCACCTGGACTTTTGATTAATCATATACACAAAAATAAATTTCGGATGTAATCTAGATCAAAGCAGGAAATTTAAGCAATACAAATTATGGAACACATCGAACGAGAATATTTTCTGGATCTTCATTACATAAAGATTATTTTATGATACATAAAGCGTTAAAATAAAGGAACTTGTTGAGACATTAAAGTATAATAAAATTTTGAACTCTTTTTAGATTGCTGTTTGGAATTTAAATTTTTATAACCACTTTTGTAACTGTTTGCTAGTATCTAAAGAAGCTAAACAATGAATTCTCCATAAAATAGCCCTTCCATTTTTGGGTATCACCTTGAAAGAAATACATACATATTTTCTGAAAACGTAAGTAAAACAATGTTCTTAGGAGTTCATTTTGTAATAGCTAAAAACTCAAACAACCTAACTGCATCTTCCTTAGAATAGTTAAGTAAATTGTTATATATTCATATAGTGATTGTGGTTAAATGTGATTCCCTACTCTCACACCCTGTGTAATGGCCTCTCTCCAGTATGGACTGGACCCAATCACTCACATCTAACTAACAAAATATACAAAAAGTTACATGATTTCACTTTTAAGGGTAAGTAATAAAGAGACAGTAGTGTCTGTCCTGGGTGTTCTCTTTCACGCCCTTGCTTGCTCTGAGGGAAGCCAGTGGCCATGTGGTGATGTGCCCTATGAAGAGGACCACAAAGTGACTGATGACCTGACCAACATCCAGCATGAACCTTCTGAGTTAGCTTGAATCAGACTTTCTTCTTTTAACACGTTGGCGACAACTACTATCCTGGCTCATAACTTGACTGCAGTATTTAGGTAGGCCCTGAGCCAGAGTTACATAGCTAAGTTCTTCCTGGATTGCTGACCCACAGAAACTAGTAGATAATAATTGTTTGATGGGTTAATCCCCAATGTTTTAGGGTAATTTATTTTACAGCAATGGATAGTTAATTCAGTTGAACATTAAAGAGAGCTATGAGAATGAATCAATGACAATTACATTTAAGACACTTGAGTAAATATTGCAAACAAAAATTGAAACAATAAAACCGGACACAAAATGATGTACACTATGTGATTCTATGTACAAACATCCCCCAAATAGGCCAGCTTATCTATAGCATGAGAAGCCCAATGCTTGGGAATACCCTAATGCTCTCCTTGGAAATAGAGATTGTCTGGAAGTTGCCTTGAGGGGAATTTGTGTATCTTTTTCTTCTTTTTTGAAAATGTATAAAGCTGTTTACTTTTGATTTGTATATTTTTCTGAATATATGTTCTATTAATAATTCATAGATGATTGCACTACAACGTAACTTTTACACTCAGTTCTTTTCTTTATTTGACCTGCTTTTGTCCATAATTTTATGGCTGAGCTTTCCATGCCTTGTATTTTTAAATGTGTCTTTGGACATAATATAATGCTGAATTATTTTTAAATCAAATTATAGCTTCTATATTTTTAACCAATTATTTTAAGCCTTTGCATTTATCATAGTTACTGAAAATTTAAGATTTGTTCCTACCATCTTATTTGTTTTTGTTTCATCAAGACAATACCAGAGATGTTGTCTTTTCTTCCACTCACTGGATCAATTTATTTTGTCCGACATCTCTGCCAGTTTGGATTTTATAAATTTCATATGGGTTCTTGGGGTTGACTCACAACATACTTTAAAAAAACAAAGTTATCTCCCATATCATTGTCCAAAGCTTGGTAAGTGAACATAATTAACTCGTGAGTGACTTTTGATGATAATGATCATAAGTAGAGGAAATAGGATAGTCAAAATTTTTAAAAATATAAAATTGGTAAATTACATAAAATGTACATAGGTCAAAAATTACTGTGGAGACTTATCTGTGTATCTACATAAAGGCCATTGTTGACTATTTTGCTTTTTTGTGAAATGAAGTGGGAAAAGAAACTAGCATTTGAACAAGCAGATGAAGTTCTATAAAAGGCTTCACTGTGCAGATATCACTTCCATTAGCTCTGTTAATGGGTTTGCACCCCATGCATTGACAATATAAAGAGAAAATCCATTTTCAAATGAAGTGAATAGTACTTGGAAATGTAGCCACATGTGGTAGAGCTAAAATATATTCCAAGATAGTTTGTAGATAATTTTAGGACTAAAATGAGAAAGAATAAAATTGACGATAAAACATACTCAGATGTTCAGATTCTAATAGCATTTAAAAAATAAATATCCATAATTATCTATGAAACTATACAAACAGATCTAAAAACAGAACCAAGTTTACAAGGGCAGTGAAGGCAAAAAAAGATGGGTCAGTTTAATATCAACTAGTTTATTTAAGCAATAATGAGAATTGCCTGAATCTTTGCAAGATTTACATCAGAAAACAAGATGGTTGTGCCACACTGAGATGAAAATCAGGCAGCGTTAGAGTGATCATGCAGGAAAGACTTTCCTGATGCCGAGCTGCCCCCATTCATTTTTTATATTATAATGAAAGTGTAATAAAGGGAGATGAATTTAAGAGCTGGATTTGAGAGTGGAAATGGATAGTTTTGTACATTCATCCAGGGACAGCAAATTCTCCCCAGGGAGTTATTCTAAATCAGCAGAGGAAACGAAGGATCGTTATTACATCAGTTTTAAAATATTTCTGTTCCTTTCTCACCTTTCCTATTAGTAAACTGTAAACATCCTTCTCCTGGGAAATAAACAAGTTCTCTTAAATCCAGATTTTTTAAGTTAAATTAGGATTGTAAAGTTTGAACAGTTTATTGTAATCAAATTGTTCTTATTTCTTAAGCTTCCAAATAAATGTCAATATACATTATCTTATATAATAAAACATTTTATATGATATATATAGTTCACTATAATTTTTATTGTTAAATATACATTTGTTTGATATATTTACTATTAAACACATGTATATTTAACCATAACTGTTAAACATACTCGTATAGGCAGGGCACGGTGGCTCACGCCTGTAATCCTATCACTTTGGAAAGCTGAGGGGAGCAGATCACCTGAGGCCAGGGGTTTGAGACCAGCCTGGCTAATATGGCAAAACCCCATCTCTATTAAAAATACAAAAAAATAGCCAGGTGTGGTGGCACATGCCTGTAATCCAAGGTACGCAAGAGGCTGAGACCGGAGAATCGCTTGAACTCAGGAGGTTGAGGTTGCAGTGAGCCAAGATGTCACTGCTGTGCTCCAGGCTGGATGACAGAGTGAGACTCCACCTCAAAAAAAAAAAAATACACATATGTGTTTGTGTGTTTTGTGACTATGTATGTAAGTGAATGTGTGTGTGTGTGTGTGTGTGTGTGTGTGTGTGTGTAAACTTGAGCTTTAAACTAACTTGTATTTATTGCTTTTATGTTTTTTCACTTATTTGGTCAATGTCACTTTACTACATTAGGTTACTGTGTAGAAATTATGTTTTTGAATTTTTAGCAACCGACATCTGAGAGGACCTTTGTATGGGAAAACTGCAAAGATTGATTCTCCTTTGATAAGATATATTTTAGCAAGCTGGGCACAGTGGTGTATATCTGTGATTGCAGAAGCAGGAGCATTGCTTAATGCCAAGAGTCGAGGCAGTAATACAGTGTGATTTTACCTGTGAATAACCATTGCATTTAAGCCTGAGCAACATAGCAAGCAGGACCAAGTCCCTTTAAAAAAAAGAAAGAAAGAAAAAGATAGGAAAAAAGAAAAGAAATGAGTTAGAAATAAAGGAAAAGAAAATAATAAAAGAGAAAAGAAAAAAGGCAAGACAAGACAAAACGTATTAGAACCTAGATCTTCACAGAGAAGGTAGTGGAATCCAAAAGGGACTCCCTACACTCATTAATTTGCACATTGCCCTACAAGTACAGTGTTGGAATATTGTAACTTTCCTCAGGAATCCATTGTATCCCCTGTATATTTGCCATTTTGACACCTATTTTTAAGGTTTTTTTTTTTTTATATATCAGTAAGGTTCGCCTTCTGACAAGAAGCTGTCATCCCTGGATTAATTCAACATCTTGGTCAAAATCAGTAGCTTATTTGTCAGCTTCATTGCTAAGTGGAAATTAATTAGAAGCACTCAAAATAAACAACAACAACAAAAAAAGATTCATGCTTTTTTACTACATAGACTTCTTAATTTTACATGTATGGTCAGAGCCAATAATGTTCGTGATCCATACAGTTCAAATTATTTGTAAAATGGTTGTAGCTGTTTTACAGTAAGATTGTTATGGTGATGATAATGATGATGAAAAGTAAATACATGCAAAAATACACATATGTACTGGTACCATGTACCAGACACTGCCCCATACACTTTCTATATTAACTCAATTAAATATCACAACAAAACTTAAAGAGGTATTAGAAACACGGCAAAAACTAAAGTTACATGGCTGGTAAGTGACAGAATCAAGAATCAAATTCAAACAGTGTTGTTCCACAAGCCAGGTTCATGAACTTTACCTCGTCTGCCCTTTGTCATATATGACTACTTGGCATTCAACCCTACAATATAATGTCTTTCCTTGCTTTCTCCTTTCTGCATATAAGAGAAATATTATACAAGCTAACAATATTTTAAAGACTTTAAAGATAAAGTGTCTCCTCACTTTCTCCTTTTTGCATGTAAGCAAAATATTATACATGCTAACAATGTTTTAAAGATAAATTAACATATTATGTGTATCAACATTTTATATTTTTGAGGTTTGAATTTTTATTGCTAAAATCTAGTGGGACATGAATATATAAATATATGTGTGTGACTGTGTGCTGTGTGTGTGAGAAATAGACATAAAAAAATCTACACACAATTTTAGTTTAATATTTCACTAATAAGTGAATAAAAAATCTGAATCTATTGAATTCTTTTTTTATGCATTATTGAGGAAATAACATAAATTATAAAATTATAAACATAACATAACCATAGCTTATTTTAAAAACTACAAATCTACATGATACATAGATAAACTTGGCTTTCATGTTTAATTTGTGATTATTTCTTAGGGAAAAGGATGTTTTAGATAACTAAATGCTTATCAACTTTCCAAACCATGTTTATGTTAAATTACTGGAGTGAAATTAATTTAATACAACTTTTTCACATTTGTAAATATGAAAAAATTTTAAACTGGAAATTTATTTATTTATTTCTCTAATTATACTTTAAGTTCTGGGATACATGTGCAGAACATTCAGGTTTGTTACGTAGTTATACACGTGCCATGGTGGTTTGCTGCACCAATCAAACCATCATCTACATTAGGTGTTTCTCCTAATGCTATTCCTCCCCTTGCCCCCATCCCCTGACAGTCCCCAGTAGTGTGTGATGTTCCCCTCCCTGTGCCCATATGTTCTCATTGTTCAACTTCCACTTAGGAGTGAAAGGATGTGGTGTTTGTTTTTTTTGTTCCAGTATTAGTTTGTTAAGAAGAATGGTTTCCAGCTTCATCCATGTCCCTGCAAAGGACATGGACACATTCTTTTTTATAACTGTATAGTATTCCATAGGGTATATGTTTAATTTGGGTGCACTGTGTTCTGAGATACTGTTTGTTATAATTTCCATTCTTTTGCATTTGCTACAGTGTGTTTTACTTCCAATTATGTGGTTGATTTCAGAATAAGTGTGATGTGGTGTTCAAGTCCTGAATATCCTTGTTAATTTTCTGTCTTGCTGATCTGTCTAATATTGACAGTGGGGTGTTAAAGTCTCCCACAATTATTGTGTGGGAGTCTAAGTCACTTCATAGGTCTCTAAGGACTTGCTTTATGAATCTGGGTGCTCCTTTATTGGGAGCATATTAGCCCATTTACATTTAAGGTTAATATTGTTATGTGTGAATTTGATCCTGTCATTATGATGCTAGCTGATTACTTTGCCCATTAGTTGATGCAGTTTATTCACAGGGTCTATGATCTTTACATTTTGGTTTATTTTTGCAGTGGCTAGTAACAGTTTTTCCTTTCCATATTTAGGGCTTCTTTTAGGAGCTATTGTAAAGCAGGCCTAGTGATGACAAAATCCCTCGGCATTTGCTTGTCTGTAAAGAATTTTATTTCTCTTTCACCTATGAAGCTTAGTTTGGGTGGATATGAAATTCTGGGATGAAAATTCTTTTCTTTAAGAATGTTGAGTATTGGCCCCCACTCTCTTCTGGCTTGTAGGGTTTCTGCAGAGGGATCTGCTGTTAATCTGATGGGCTTCTCTTTGTAGATAACTCGACTTTTCTCTCTCTGGCTGCCCTTATAATTTTTTCCTTAATTTCAACCTTTGTGAATCTTACAAATATGTTTCTTGGGGTTACTCTTCTCGAAGAGTATCTTTTGGTGTTCCTTGTGTTTCCTGAATTTGAATGCTGTCCTGCCTTGCTAGGCTGGGGAGACTCTCCAGGATAATATCCTGAAGTGTGTTTTCCAACTTGGTTCCATTCTCCCCGTTGCTTTCAGGTACACCATTCAAAAGCAGGTTTGGTCTATTCACATAGACCCATACTTATTTCATAGAAGCTTTGTTCATTCCTTTTCATTCCTTTTTCTCTAATCGTGTCTTCACACTTTATTTCATTAAGTTTATCTTCAATCTCTTATATCTTTTCTTCCACTTGATAGATTCAGCCATTGATACTTGTGTATGCTTCATGACGTTCTTGTGCTGTGTTTTTCAGCTCCATCAGTTCATATATGTTCTTATCTAAACTAGTTATTTTAGTTAGCAATTCCTCTAACCTTTTTTCAAGGTTCTTAGCTTCCTTGCATTGGGTTAGAATATGCTCCTTTAGCTCAAAAGAGCTTATTATTTCCCACCTTCCGAAGCCTACTTCTGTCAATTCATCAAACTCATTCTCCATTTAATTTTCTTCCCTTGCTGGCAAGGAGTTGTGATCCTTTGGAGAAGAAGAGATATTCTGGTTTTTGGAATTTTCATCCTTTTTGCACTGTTTTTTTTTCTCATCTTCATGGATTTATCTACCTTTGGTCTTTGCTGTTGGTGATATTTCTATGGAGTTTTTGTGTGGTCCTCCTTTTTGCTGATGTTGCTGCTATTGCTTTCTGTTTGTTAGTTGTCCTTCTAATAGACAGATCCTCTTCTGCAGGTCTGCTGGAGTTTGCTTGGGGCCCACTGCAGAACTTATTTGCCTGGGTATCTACAGCAGAGGCTGCAGAACAGCAAAGATTGCTGCCTTCTCCTTCTTCTGGAAGCTTTGTCCCAGAAGGTCACCCACTGGATGCCAGCCAGAGCTCTTCTGTATGCAGTGTTTGTTGACCCCTGCTGGGAGATGTCTCTCCATCAAGAGGTACAGGGATCAGGGACCCACTTGAGGAGGCAGTCTGTGCCTTAGCAGTACTTGAGCACTGTGCTGGGAGATCCACTGCTTTCTTCAGAGCCCACAGGAGGAACGTTTAAGTCTACTGAAGCTGCACCCACAGCCACCCCTTACCCTAGGTGCTTTTTCCCAAGGAGATGGGAGTTTTATCTATAAGCCCCTGACTGGGGCTACTGCCTCTCTTTCAGAGATGCCTTGCCCAGAAAGGAGGAATCTAGAGAGGCCGTCTGGATACAATGGCTTTCTGGTGCTGTGGTGGGCTCTGCCGAGTCAGAACTTCCTGGTGGCTTGTTTACACTGTGAGGGGAAAACCATCTACTCAAGCCTCAGTAATGGTGGACACCCCTCCCTCCACCAAGCATGAGCATCTTGATTTCAGGTTGATTTCAGACTGCTGTGCTTGCAGCCAGAATTTCAAGCCAGTGGCTCTTAGCTTGCTGGGCTCTGTAGGGTTGAGATCCTCTGAGCAAGACCACTTGGCTCCTTGGCTTCAGCCCCCTTTCCAGGGGTATGAATGTTTCTGTCTCACTGGCCTTCCAGGTGCCACTGACAAAAGAAGCCTCCTGCAGCTATCTTGGAGTCTGCCCTAATAGCCGTCTAGTTTTGTGCTTGAAACCCAGGGCCCTTGTGTTGTAGGCACCTGAGGGAATCTCCTGGTCTGCAGATTGTGAAAACTATGGGACACGTGTAATATCTGAATCAGAATGCACTGTCCATCAAAGCACAATCCCTCATAGGCTTCCCTTGGCTAAGGGAGGGAGTTTCTTGACCCTTTGTGGTTCCCGGGTGAGGCAACACCCCACCCTGTTTTGGCTCACCCTCCATGGGCTGAATCTACTATCTAACCAGTCCCAATGAGATGAACTGGGTACCTCAGTTGGAAGTGCAGAAATCATGTGCCTTCTGTGTTGGTCTTGCTGGGAGCTGCAGACCAGAGCTGTTCCTATTTGGCCATCTTGCCCAAGCCTCCTGAAAATTTATTTTTCTAGGAGGAGCTAGGATTGAGCTTTTGGTATATGAGTACCTGTGTATCCATTACATGAATTGATTACTCATCAGCATAACCTTGTGGTTTTAAAAAGTCATGTTCACTGTATTGCTATCTAACTGTTAGCGATAGCCTTTAAGCACATGCCAGTGTTTAAATACTCTGTATCAACACAGGTGGAAATATCAATAATTGAGAAAATACCTGCATAGTTCAGAATCCCAAGTATCATTTTGGTTGCCTCATTTTTCACTGTATGAAGGACAAACGGAAAATTAAGCGAAAGCAAAAAAAAAAGAAAGAAAGAAAGAAAGAAAATGGAAAAAATGTGTTGGTTCCTTTACAAGTTCATGTGACTTTAACATTTCTATTAATGATATAGTTTGGCATTCAGATCAGCATATTAAAATATAAATTAGGAGAAAGTAGCTGTTGAATGGTAGATAATGAAACAAAGTGTTTGTAAAAAGGCTTTTGTACAAAATGCTTTAAAGGAGATGCTGTTTTCTGATGGCACAGGACTAACCTAATTAAGATGCCTGTATATTTCCAGTCAGAATTCTCTAAATGATTTCATGTGATGGCAGTTAGGAAAATATAAAGACCACAGGGTGATTGATCTTATGACCTCAGCTTCATTAGCTGAATACATTTAATGAACTGAGTTAGCAGAGTCCTAGGAATGGCTGGACTCTTGTCATCATTACTCATCAGTCCATGTATAGACATTTCACCATGATAAAAGTAAAAGCTACTTCAATGACTGTCCTTGAGCATAAAGTGTAGCTCATCTCTGCCTCTTTCACTGTACTTTTAGATATATATATGAAACTTCACCAATATCCTCTGGTCTTCATTCAGTGGATTCTTATCTCATTATTTCATAAATCACAAAGAGGCGGCCTTCACTAACCCATATAATGTCATATGAACATTAAAGCATAGTTTTAAAAATCAGTTCTTTCAGTATTTTTCTTTCTTTCTTTTTGAAATTTTATTTTATTTAATTTTATTTATTTTTTATTGTACTTTGGGCTCTGGGGTACATGTGCACCCAGCAATCCCGTTACTGGGTATATACCCAAAGGATTATAAATCATTCTAGTATAAGGACACATGCACACATATGTTCATTGCAGTGCTTCTTATGATAGCAAAAACCTGGGACCAACCCAAATGCCCATCAATGATAGACTGGACAAAGAAAATGTGGCACATATGCACCATGGAATACTATGCAGCCATAAAAAAGACGAGTTCATGTTCTTTGCAGAGACATGGATGAATCTAGAAACCATCATTCTCAGTAAACTGATGCAAGAACAGAAAACCAAACACCACATATTTTCACTGATAGGAGCGTGTTGAACAATGAGAACACATGGGCACAGGGAAAGGAACAGCACTCACTAGTATTCTTCATTTATACAATAAAATACTATATCAGCTGTGTGGTCCTCATTTTGATATCCAGATATGAAGAAGACGGCTGTTACACTATCATCAAAATAGTATCAACAATAAATTCAAGGTATTCTCTAGAATGTCCTAATCAGATATAGTCTCAAGGAGGGTATCAAAATTCCAAATGCCTTGAAAAGTCCCATATGACAAATTAGACGTAGTAACTGGCTGACAGTAAAATAATATTGACTATTTCAAAATTTAAATTCCTTTTTGACTGTAGAATGAAAGTCAATTATATAATATTAATAGGGCATTAGCTAAATATAGGCCTCTGATATCACCAATGGGTCCTGATGAGTTATATACAATTTTTAATACATTTTAAATTTGCGAACGATTTTTGTATATGTTAGTATATAAACAAGAGTAGGATCTCCTGATTTCTAGACACAGTACGTCTTACTTCCATTGTATAGTAGCAAACCAATTTCTCCTTATAAGTCAGTATTAATCTCCCTAGCAAATACAGTAACTTCTTCTTTTGCCAGTTAATTCAATAACATTTGAACCCCAAAAAGGCCAAGTGGAAGATTCAAATTCTAGCTCAAGGAAGTCATTTTTCTGTTCCCTCACAGAATATTCTTCCCTTTGGAGCAAAGACCACTACACCACCGAAGCCTATCATAGTGGAGACAGAAATATCATATTAATTTTCCTAGTAAATTGGTAGATCTAATACTGAGAGGTACCACTCTAACATCCAAGAATAGCTACATAGAGTGCTTTCCCACTTTGCTATATGGAGTTCCCATCTTATTAGGTGGGCATACATTTTCACATCATTATGTTCTGTTTCCTTGAATCAGATGAGTTGAGACATAGGGGTACTGCCAGAGGGAAGACAGGCAGTCCCTTTAAAAGACAAAACATAATACATTTTGTCATTGAAATGATTATACTTGATGAGCTCTTTATTTTTTTATTTTATTTTTTATTTTTTGAGATGGAGCCTCACTCTGTTGCCGGGCTGGAGTGCAGTGCAACCTCCGCCTCCTGGGTTCAAGCAATTCTCCTGCCTCAGCCTCCTGAGAAGCTGAGATTACAGGCACCTGCCACCACACCCAGCTAATTTTTGTATTTTTAGTAGAGACGGGGTTTCATCATTGTTGGCCAGGATAGTTTCGATCTCCTGGTCTCGTGATCTGCCTGCCTCAGCCTCCCAAAGTGCTGGGATTATAGGCATGAACCACTGCACCCAGCCTATTTCTATTTACTTGCTAAAGTCAACACCTCTTCTGCAACTTGAATTATTTGTATAAGGATCAGGAGTGAATATGTCTACTTAGGATAACAAAAAACTGTCATTACAGGCTGTGGCGGAAATTCATTTCCACCCAAGATTGACTTACCCTGTTGGATCCATTCCTTTCCTTCAGGCTTAGGACTTGAGAGTTAGATTGCTAACCTCTGATCAGTCATTTTCAACATTATCTTTGACAGTGCCACAGATCCTTCTGAGGAAGTACCATACCACTTCATCTTCTCAGGCAGAGGTATCAGCTTGACTGTCACTCCACAGACCAAAATTAGAGGCAAATGTAAACACTACACAGATGGGATGAGGAACAGCTGTTCAGCTGCCTGGCTAGAACAGGCCCAGTTCTTTACTGCACGATGGACATGGAAATATTCAGGCAGTTGAAGTTACTGGAGTCAGCCACATGAGACTGATGATGCGGTTGGCTTCTACAAAAGGTCCATGTGGTTCTCATTTCTGAAAACAGATATTTGGAAACAGATGTTTTCAAACATAATATGAAACTATACCAATATGTTGCATTATGGAGAAAAACTAACTCTGGCAGAAGAAAAAAGTTTTTCTTAAGACAGGAGTAGATGCGGGACTATTGGTCTGGACATTCAAAGGAGTCTGTTCTGTGAGCTGAGTTATATGGAGGCAGAGATGCTAGGTCAATCTACTTTGCACCCTCCCTCTTTTGGTAAGCAAAACATTGATGTCTATGACATTATCATTTTCTCTATGGTGGCCTTGAAATTGTTATTCCTTTCAGAAAGGGCTGGATGTTATTTGTATATGGATTTGAATCCTTCTCTTTTAGCCAAACGATGGAACTCAGCATGCCCCACGGGCTTCACATATGTAACCATTACCGGAGATCCAAGTGGCTCTGTAGGTAGAATAGATACTCAGGTCCCTCCTGCCCAAGTCCAGGGGCTTGCTTCCATGGATCTAATCCTTTAGTTCATATCAGTTCATGGTGTACCAGAAGCTCCAACACATCTGCAAATTTTCACAGAACAGTTTTGTACAGGGCAGTAAGTTAGGTCATCAGGCCTTCAAAGGTTCCTACCACTTAGAGGTGGTGGAGGGAGTGGTGGAGCCCAGGAAGCCAAGAATCATCTCTGCCAGATTTGAAATCATCCTCCAGAAGCCTCTTGCTATTTCAGGAGGGTCATCTTGGTAGTTCTGTGTGTGTTGTGAAAGAGTGGCTCACTATTTAAACACCATCTCCACTGTGCTGCTTTAGGGACCACCATCACTTGAGCTTTTCCTGGTGTCTGGGATCTGTTTTCCTGCAAAGGGATAATCTAGGCTTATTTGTGGCTTTTTTTCCACTGCAACTGTACCTTCAGGAACTTACTGCATTACACAGAAAATTCCTTATAGTATGTGACCATCTGCACTGCAAACACTTTTCAGGGAATTGACTAGCTACAAATACTTAAGGAAAATCTTATAAAAGGTTTAACATTTTCATAAGAAAAAATAATATTTATATTTTCTGTTTTGGTTGGGTTATATTTTTACTATTTTGAGAAAAACAGTACTGTGTTTTTAAAAAGTGAACAAAAAAAGCTTTCATAAAATTTAATGGTATTGACAAAAAAATTAAGAATGCAGAATTTGGTGTTCCTATATATTATAAATATACTTTAACCATAATCTTAAACTATCATCTGTCAAGCTGTATTATTTTAGGGATATAATAGGTATTTTTCATATTCTTATTTCTTTTCTATAATGCGTCATAATATATATAGCTCTGTGAGTCTCTTCTTTCAGAGGATCTAATCTCTTGTTAGTTTTCAAGGATTTCCAGGTTCACAGCAGCTGATTTTTTACTACACATTTTATGACTCTAAAACCATTAGAAGAACATCAATGCTTCCCTAAATTGGTTTTTTGGAGAAAATGTAATATGTTTGATGAATTAAAATAAAAAGATGGAAACATAACAGCATATTGGATTACTTGTTAATTTTTCTTTCTCAAATGTTTTATATTGAAAGGAATCGATTTGTGGAGGACATTTTCAAACCAATTTCACCTTCGTTTCTAGAAAAACTACATTTTGTCCTAGAAAGCTATTGACATTTCATCAGAGGAAATAGATTCAGAATTGCTGCCCAGTAAAATCTTTTTTAGCGATAGTTCTCTATCTTTCACCAAAGACAATGCAATCGACCTTGGGTCGGAGGATAAAAAGCTGTCATTATCAAGTGACAGAATAACTGGTTGTCTTCGTCTGCTACGTTTTTGGCATCACAAGTTCTTTGAGTCAACCTTTCACATACAGAAAGAACTAATCCAATAACCATTAACAACTTAAATTATACAATTACTTTATCTTTGTCAATTTAAATTGGTGAGTTTATCAAAAACAAAAATAGAACTTCAAACTTCAGAGATTATAAGCATAAGTGAAATAGACTTAAAAATATCTTACCATCTAAAAACATCACAAGTCAATTTCATGCACCTTAAATTGTTTATCTCTAGGCCCTGCCTCATTTCAGAATGGGAGGCCAGATTCCATTCAAATTGAAATAGTTTCTAATAGCAATTCAAAAACAAACCCATTAATTGTCTCTTTTCAGATGATTATTAGAAATGAGCTTCTTAAATGGAAAACAATCTAACATCTAAAGCAATCATTTAATTCCTTCAGAAAGAGAAATTACTGCTTTAAATGTGATTATTTTCATCATCACATTATATAAAATAAGAAGAATCGTGCATGTATCTTGCAAGTTCTTTTATCTTTTTAATAAAAATGTATAGATGTAAGAAAATCTTATAGGAAAATTCACAAAAGAAGAAATCAATGAGAAGAAACTGTTAAAAAGAGAGAGTGTGTGTGTTTTTTTTTAATTTCACTTTAGGTTCTGGGGTACATGTGAAGAACATACAGGATTGTTGCATAGGTACATACATGTCAATGTGGTTTGCTGCCTCCATCCCCATCACCTATATCTGGCATTTCTCCCCATGTTATCCCTCCCCAACTCCCTACCCCCGACTGTCCTTCCCTTAGTCCCCCTCAATAGACCTCAGTGTATGATACTCCTCTCCCTGTGTCCATGTGTTCTCATTGTACAACACCCACCTATGAGTAAGAACATGTGGTGTTTGATTTTCTGTTCTTGTGTCAGTTTGCTGAGAATGATGGTTTCCAGGTTGATCCATGTCTCTACAAAGGACATGAACTCATTGTTTTTCATGGCTACGTGGTATTCCTCGGTGTATATGTGCCACGTTTTCCCTGTCCAGTCTATCATCGATGGGCATTTGGGTTGGTTCCAAGTCTTTGTTATTGTAAAGAGTGCTGCAATGAACATATGTGTGCATGTGTCTTTATAATAGAATGATTTATAATCCTTTGGATATATACCCAGTAATGGGATTGCTGCGTCAAATGGAATTTCTATTTCTAGTTCCTTGAGGAATCGCCACACTGTCTTCCACAATGGTTGAACTAATTTACTCTCCCACCAACAGTGTAAAAGTGTTCCTATTTCTCCACATCCTCTCCAGCATCTGTTGTCTCCAGGTTTTTTAATGATCACCATGCTAACTGGCGTAAGGTGGTATCTCAATGTAGTTTTGATTTGCAGTTCTCTAATGACCAGTAATGATGAGTATTTTCTCATATTCTTGTTGGCCTCATATATGTCTTCTTTTGAATAACATCTGTTTCTATCCTTTGCCCAATTTTGAATGAGTTTGTTTGTTTTTTTCTTGTAAATCTGTTTTAGTTCTTTGTAGATTTTGGATATAAGTCCTTTGTGAGATGGGTAAATTGCAAAAATTTTTTCCCATTCTGTTGGTTGCCAGTTTACTCTAATGATTGTTTCTTTTGCTGTGCAGAAGCTCTGGAGTTTAATTAGATCTCATTTGTCTATTTTGGTTTTTGTTGCCAATGCTTTTTGTGTTTTAGTCATGAAGTCCTTGCTTATGCCTATGTCCTGAATGGTTTTGCCTAGGTTTTCTTCTAGGGTTTCTATGGTGTTAGGTCTTATGTTTAAGACTTTAACCCATTTGGAGTTAATTTTAGTGTAAGGTGTCAGGA
Organism: Cacajao melanocephalus; assembly: GCA_963573385.1. Lineage (NCBI taxonomy): Eukaryota > Metazoa > Chordata > Mammalia > Primates > Pitheciidae > Cacajao > Cacajao melanocephalus. The sequence goes on along the minus strand of CAUYLG010071797.1, from coordinate 79,654 downwards.
AGGGGTCCAGTTTCTGCTTTCTGCACATGGCTAGTCAGTTTTCCCAACACCATTTATTAAACAGGGAATCCTTTCCCCATTGCTTGTTTTTGTCAGGTTTGTCAAAGATCAGATGCTTGTAGATGTGTGACATTGCCTCTGAGGCCTCTGTTCCATTCTGTTGGTCTATATCTCTGTTTTGGTACCAGTACCATGCTGTTTTGATTAATGTAGACTTGTAGTATCATTTGAAATCAGGTAGCGTGATGCCTCCAGCTTTGTTCTTTTTGCTTAGGATTGTCTTGGCTATGCAGGCTCTCTTTTGGTTCCATGTGAAGTTTAAAGTGGTTTTTTCCAGTTCTGTGAAGATGGTCATTGGTAGCTTGATGGGGATAGCATTGAATCTATAAATTACTTTGAGCAGTATGGCCATTTTCACATTATTGATTCTTCCTAACCATGAGCATGGAATGTTTCTCCATCTCTTTGTGTCCTCTTTTATTTCCTTGAGCATTGGTTTGTAGTTCTCCTTGAAGAGGTCCTTTACATTCTTTGTTAGTTGTATTCCTAAGTATTTTATTCTCTTTGTAGCAATTGTGAATGGCATTTCATTCTTGATTTGCCTCTCTTTAAGTCTGTTATTGGTGTATAGGAATGCTTTTGATTTTTGTACATTGATTTTATACTGTGAGACTTTGCTGAAGTTGCTTATCAGTTTCAGGAGATTTTGGGTTTAGACGATGGGGTCTTCTAAATATACAATCATGTTGTCTGCAACTAGAGACAATTTGACTTCCTCCTTTCCTAATTGAATACCCTTTATTTCTTTTTCTTGCCTGATTGCTGTGGCTAGAACTTCCAATACTATATTGAATAGGAGTGGTGAGAGAGGACATCCTTGTCTGGTGCCAGATTTCAAAGATAACGCTTCCAGTTTTTGCCCATTCAGTATGATATTGGCTGTGTTTGTCGTAAATAGATTTTATTATTTTGAGATACGTTCTGTCGATACCTAGTTTATTGAGAGTTTTAGCATAAAGAGCCGTTGAATTTTGTCAAAGGCCTTCTGTGGATATTGGCCTGAAGTTTTCTTGCTGAGTCTCTGCCATGTTTTGGTATCAGGATGATGCTAGTCTCATAAATGATTTAGGAAGGATTCCCTCTTTTTGGATTGTTTGGAATAGTATCAGAAGGAGTGGTACCAGCTCCTCTTTGTATGTCTGGTAGAATTCGGCTGTGAACCCATCTGGACCTGGGCTTCTTTTGGTTGGTAGGCTCCAAGTTGCTGCCTCCACTTCAGCCTTTGTTATTGGTCTATTCAGGGTTTTGATTTCTTCCTGATGATTATGTGCCTTAGGGTTGCTCTTCTTGAGGAATATCTTTGTGGTGTTCTCTGTATTTCCTGGACTTGTACGATTCTTTTAATGAATATTGAAAAGCATGTTTAAAAAATGTTAAACCTATTCTTAAATTAAAAATCAATTATTACTAAATAAAGAATAAAATAAATGTTTAACATGAGATGACACTCAACAGGCAGGTTTTCTTGTATAGAATATTGTTTTGTTCCCATCAAATAATATCTACTTATAAACCATTTGGATTTTTTTTTATATTACTTGAATTATTTTCTGACAGAGCAATAAATGCAAATTTCCCCCAATTCCTCAAATTTGGTGGCCTACAACATTATCTTCCACTTATCCAAATTAATTAAAGCAGGTATATACTTCATTAATGTTTATAGGTCCTCAATATTATGGGAAAAATAATCATATCTTCTTCACTAAAGAAAAAAAAACCTTTGTAAAAACTTACAGGCTGTTAGAATGATTACCCATATTAATCACAAAAACTGGATTTTTCTATGTATCATTAGTAGTGTTTTATATATCATCCTAGTTAGTGCTGTCAACTATTAAGAGACTCATGTAAATATTATTCCTGTTTATAGTAAGAAATATCAAGTCGTTTTAGAGATTAAGATAACAAATTCATAAAGACATGGCATATAAGACAATAGAGAATGGAGGATCTAGGCAGAAAAGGAGAGTACAGACCTCATTTAAAATAATTTAAAATTCAGTGATGCCAAACGTTAGTCAAATTTATCCACTCTTCTACAAGAACATATCATCTATCTCATAGTATGTAAACAGTGTGGCCAAAAATTGACTTCCAAAATTCTCAAAGCAAAGCCTGCTCCCATTTGACTGTGTGATGAGATATTGCATTGTGATCACACCAAGTCCAAGCCACTTGTCTTCTGGCAGGGCATATCCAGAAGGAAGCAATTTTCTTTCCCCAAAGCTGACATACAAGAAGACTGTGATTATGAGCAGATGTCCTGAAATTGTTTTTTGCTGAATTTCCTTATGATTTTGTTGTTGTTGGATTTTGTTGTCGTTGTCTTGTTTTTTGGAGATAGGGTCTCACTCTAGCCCAGGAGGGAGCACAGTGGAACTATCATATCTTGCTGCAGCCTCAAACTCTTAACTTGAAGCCATCCTAAATCCTGGACCACTCAAGCAGCTGGGACCACAGACGTGTAATACTACACCAGCTAATTTTTTTTTTAAGAGATAGAGTCTGGCTATTAGAAGAATAATTACCCATATTCACCACAAGAACTGGATTTTTCTATGAATCATTAGTATTGTTTTATACATTACCCTACTTGATGCTATTAATTATTAAGAGACTCACGCAACTATTATTCCTGTTTATGTTGCCCAGGTTGGTCTGAAACTCCTGGTCTCAAGTCATCCTCCTGCCTTGGCCTCCCAAAGTGTTGCAATTATAGACATGAGCTACAAAACACTAGTGCATCAGTTTTTTAATGCTTAGAGGTACATTTTGAAGCTTGTAAGATCTATATGAATGTTAATTATTCTCAGGTACTATTGTCTGTTAAGTACAACAATATATAACTTGAATAGACTTTGAAAAAATTAAAAGAGACAATATTTACCAAAAATTTATTTCAAATAAACTGATTTTTTTAAATTTTCTCATTACATTTTTAATGTTAGTTGGACAAAATCAGTATGATGTGATTCAAAAGCTCTATCCAACCAACAAATATTCTGCATACGTAGACTAATTCTTTGATTCTCTTCTTTTTCAACATTTTTTTCCTGAATGATGCCATCAATTTATATGAATTAAAATATTCTATTATCACAGTAACAATGACTCCCAAAAATAAAAATCCAGAACAGAACATTCTTCAAAACCCAGGCCTGCACATCCAATTTTGTACTGACATTTCCATGTGGATTCCTCAAATATCTCTCAAAATTAACTTGTCCAAAACTACCTTTAATTTCTATTTTTTTTTCCGCATCCAAACTTACTCCTCCAATTTAATCTTTACTATCTCAATAAAGAACATTATAGTCCTCTTAGTTACTGAAACTTGAAACCTAAGAAATCATCCATAATTTTCCATTCCCTTCCTAACATTCCTCCCATCTTATCATTCAACAATCCCTAACAGTTCCATCTTCTAAGTGCAACAATGAATTATTCTCCTGTTCTTATTCTCATCTTTTTTCAACTCCACTGGCAACACGTAGTCTTAGTCATAATCGTCTTTAACTCCATTAACTTAACACTCTTCTAACTGAATTAATTGCTTTCTTATATCCAGTCATTTATTCTCTAATTTAGAGAATAGCAATACTTCTAAAAGGATCGATCTGATCACAGCATTCTTCTTCTTAAAGCATTTCAATGGTTTCTCATTGCATCTAGAATAAACTTGTTCTTGTGCATTGCCCCATCTACCCAAGCTCTCTCTCCCATCTCTTCACACTACTCTGCTCTAGCCACATAAGACCGTTTTCCATTCTTCACACACACACAAGTTGTTTTCTTCCTCAGGGCCCTTTCACATGGTGTTTCCTCAATCAGTAATGCTCCTCCCCTGAGTCCCCACAGGACCAGCACCTCTCTCCTTAAGTCTTAGAATAAATGGCATCTCTTTATCAAGACACCTTTCCTCACCAGGCTATCTAGAGTAGCCCTTGCCCCTTCCATCCCCATGATTCATCATCTCAGCTTTTTATGTGTTTCCTTTAAAGAACTGATACAAGAAGCAACATGCATGATTGGTCTATTCCCTCAAGAGGACTGGAAATGTGATATACCTTTCTAATAGAATATAACCTCTATGAGAGAAAGAACCAAGATTCTGTTGTCCTGGCACGATGCTTAGCAACATGCTTGCTGCCCAGTAGGCACTAAATGCATGTTATTTAAAAATAATAATAAATTATACTTTAAAGAATCATTAATGTGTTTTATTGCATTTTTATAAAACACACTGTTTAAATCATAAAGTTGATTTAAGAAAGAGAGTAATAGCCTTTATTTAACTAAATGTAAGTATAATTGTTATTTAGTCTATGAATTATTTTATTCTATCCATATAACTATGGATAAAATGGGATAAAAAGAATTAATAAAATGATACCTATAAACCATAGAGATAACGTCTTTATATAATCAGAATTACAAAATTATAATATAAATATTTTTCTCTAATGTCATATACTTCACTGCCTTTCCTGGAATAAAAATAGTGCTTGAAGCAGAATAACAGACTGTCTTACATCTGTGAATTTTCAAGTTTTGACCAATATCTCTCTGGTTTGAGACTGTTGGACATCTGGTAAGTTTCACTCCTGTGTTTTGGCATATATTTATTTGCTATATTTGGGGAAAAAAATTAATGTCTGCAATGTGTGGCTGGAATATTTGTGACAAATTCAGCCTTGAATATTTTAACTGTTTTAGTACTTTGCTCATCTACTTTTTTTTCTGTTAAATTGATGAGAATAAAGGTGAAATTAAACCACTGTTATAATAAATACCAAAATATTGACAATGCAGTTTGTAAACCGACAATTTAGAAATTTAAAAAGTAATTAGCATACTATATGATTTAAATTGGTAACTTTCTACACTTTTGATGTTTTATTGTTACATCATATTTCCTTTTAATTACCACAAGATGGAAAGAGAAACAGAAGGAATATTTGAGATTTAATGTCAATATCACAAATTGACTAATCCTCCCTCTCACTTTAGTTTTGCTTTTGATTTCACCTTTAATGTATACATTACCACACCATATACAGCACTAAGCATAGTCTCTTCTCTCAAGAAATTTACAATTTTGTTAAAGATGAGACCTATATAGATGTAACTAAAAAGACAATTCAGTAGGTGAAAAATGCCTGGGAAGTCATCATTCCTCACAGTTCTGACAGTGCTACTACGTCCAAAATGACACAGAACCAAAGTCTTGAGTAATTCCATGAATCATGCTCTCCCATTTCACAAGTGTATAAGCACGCCAGCTGATGCATGCAAAATTTGCCTTAATGAGTATGCCCAAACATCCCCATTTACACCCATTGTCTAACCAAATAATTAACAATACTTTTTTCCATTCCCAAAATAACTAGTTTAAATGATTTGTTCCTCCTATTTAACCATGACCTCCATGGTTACAGATGCAAAATTAGGTTGAATTGCCCTGTGTTTTCCCTTTTCCTACCACTCCATGAAACATATGCATCCTATTTCCCTGCTCCAGCTATTATCACCCATGTCTAGGTTAACCAAGGTGAAAACTGGCATTGAGAAATTTATCATTTCAGAAATTCACTCTTTATGTATTAAAGGGAATCCTCTAGTACCAAAAATCAAGACTCAGGCTCCTAATTGTATCTTTTGTATAAATCCAACCTTTGAAAGCAATTTCTCATTCCTAGTCATAGAGCCTAAAATGACTTGTTCAAGCTCCCCTGACCCATCCTGGTAATATACAATTGCAACTCTAGGATTATCACAATTGATATGGCCTAATTGGATTCACCATATGCCTCCTCATCCTTCTGAATCCTCTGAATCATGCCATGTTTTTTGTTTTTTTGTTTTTTGGTTTTTTTTGCAGGGCAGAGGGGATGGAGTGTTGCTTCGTCGCCAGACTGGAGTACAGTGGCTCAATCTTGGCTCACTGCAAACTCCTACTCCCTGGTTCAAGTGATTCTCCTACCTCAGCCTCCTGAGTAGCTGCGATTACAGGCACACACCACCACGCCAAACTAATTTTTGAATTTTTAGTAGAGATGGGGTTTCACCATGTTGGGCAGGATGGTCTTGATCTCCTGACCTCATGATCAATCCGTTCTGGCCTCCCAAAGTGCTGGGATTACAGGTGTGAGCCACCACGCCTGGCCTAATCATGCCATATTTCTAAATTCATCTGGTGCATCTGAGTGCCACTGAGCCTTGTGCTCACGCACCATGCATGCTTCCCAACTATGACCATAGCTCTTCGTCCAAAAAAATTAAGTTTTCTCCACATTTACAGGGCCCTAAGTCACGTTGTGTAAGTTTTTAAACCAGCCACTAGGAATCCTTATTGTCATATTTTACCCAGAAGTACCAGGAATTTGGTATTCTTTGAACAAAATAGATCCATTATAAGATCCTTGTTTTCCTTATTAGAAGTTTCTCCTTGTATTGCCCTCCCCTCCCTCCTCACTCCCAGCCATACATACACACAAAAAAACAAATAATGGGCATAGGGGAAATTTTAAACTCCTTTAAAATTAAAGTGTCTTGGAATACAGGACCAATGCCTTTGTTCACAATCCTTTTGAATTCATTTCCAAATATCTAAATGCAAATTTCTATTAGTAGTCTGTTTATCTATCAAATTATATATTTATCTATCTAAATATGCAGTTCCATCATGGTTACCATGGTGATTAATCTTTGTTTCTGGGCATGATTGAGAACACAAGGAAGGACTCAGCATTTAGAAAAAAAATAGGCAGGAGCTCAGGACTGCCAAAACAAACAAGGCTTGTCACAGATGCCCTAGGGATGGCTGTCACTTTTGTGTGGCCCCAAGGCAAACGTACCTTTATTCCTTGTGATTTCCATTAAAAAGAAAATTTACCTATTCTCCTTTTAGGACTTCTATGGACCAAATTTCTTTGTTACACTGCTTGATGAATGTCGTTTTTACCTTTTCTATGGTGAAGAGTGCTTTTTTCCGAGGAAGCCATCATCACCACAAACACTGTTGGACCAGTTCAGGTAACTTCTCAGGTTTTCTGAGACACCCTGGAAAGTCACAAAACTAAAATACACAGACACACAATTCAAATACGCAATTTCTCTAAAGATTTCTGGAAAATCAAAACTTCTGTCCCTGTTACTTAACTTATATTATTTCCTTTCTTGTTCTATGTGACTGTATGTATGTATGTAGGTAAACAAGGAGTCACATACTGAAATAGAGTTGTTTCTGGATATTAGTGACATACCAGAATTCTTTCATTTTTAAAAATTTTTATTTTTTTAAATATTTGAAACTCTTCTGTAGCTAAAATGCATTATCATTTTCTTTCTCTGTTTTTTTTTTTTTTTTTTGAGATGGAGTCGAGTATCTAGCATCAGGCTGGAGCGCAGTGACATGATCCTGGCTCACTGCAACTTCTGTTTTCTGGTTTCAAGCAATTCTCCTGCCTCAGCCTCCCGAGTAGCTGGGACTACAGGCATGCACCACCAAGCCCGGCTAATTTTTTTTTTTTTTTTTTTGTAAAGACTGGGTTTCACCATGTTGGCCAGAATGGTCTCGATCTCTTGACCTCTTAATCTGCCTGCCTCAGCCTCCCAAAGTTCTGGGATTACAGGCGTGAGCCACTGTACCCGGCCTGTATTACCATTTTCTTAAAATGTTAACTATGAATATTTCTAGAATTAATACAAGTCAATATGATGGTTGACATTACGTATCAACTTGGCCAGTCCAGAGTACATAGATATTTGGTCAAATACAGGCCAAATGTTGCTGTGAATGTAATTATAGAATGTGATTAACACTTAAATCAATAGAATTTAAGTATACAGATTAATCTCAGTAATGTAGGTGTATTAGTCGATTCTTGAATTTCTATAAACAACTACCTGAGACTGGTCAATTTAAAAAGAAAGAGGTTTAATTGACTCTCGGTTCCACAGACTGCACAGGAAGCATGAATGGGAAGGCCTCAGGAAACTTACAATCATGGCGGAAGGCAAAGAAGAAGCAAGCACATCCTATGTGGCCAGAGAAAGAGGAAGAGATGGAAGGGGAATGTGTCACACACTTTTAAACAACCAGATCTCCTGAGAATTCACTCACTATCATGAAAATAGCAAGGGGGAAATCCACCCCCATGATTCACTCACCTGCAACAAAGCGCATCCTCCAACATTGGGGATTACAATTCAACATGTGATTTGGATAGGAACACAAATCCAAACCATATCAGGTGAGCCTCATCCAATGAGTTGACTGTCTTAAGAGAAAAAGACTGAGATTGCCCCAGGAAGAGGGAATTCTGTCAGCAGCCTGCCTTTTGATTCAAGCTACAATGTCTCCCCTGGGGCTTTAGCCCTCTGGCTTGCTCTGCAATTTTCGGTCTTGCCAGCCCACAAAATTATATGAGTCATTTTTTTTAAAACAAATCTCCTTCCTTTCTCTTTGTATGTGTGTATGTGTGCATGTGTGTGTGTGTGTGTGTGTGTGTGTGTGTGTGTCCCAGACCAATCTTGTCCCCCACACACATATACTGTTGTTGTTTTTGTCTCCCTGTAGAACCCTGGCTAATACATCAATAATAGAAAACTCAATACATATCTATTTTACATTTACATTCATGAAAAGGTATACTAGAATAGAAATCTCACTAAAGAACAGGAGAAGGTAAAAGGTCATAAAAAATATAGAGTAATAAATTAATTTAATTACTGACTTAATTCATTAATTACAGTAACTAAAATGAGTTAGAATACAGATTGATTAGTGTACAATTTTTTTGAAAGCATGCTCTTGCCACTAATATGAACTAAGCTACTGCAGTGAAATATTATTTGCTCTAAGACCCCTAATTAATTCTTACTATTTGAAATTATTCTCATAACATTTCCAAGAATGGTTAAAAAAAAAAAAGTAAGGGAGTAGAAAAACACTCATATGCAATCATATGCCACTTTTTTTCAACCAACAGGAGCTAGATAGAATATAAAGAATGAAAAATGGAAACAAGTCACTTTAGTCCATTTCCAAAAAAGATTTTCTGGTTAACAACCTCAAATAATGCTTATTTAGATTTGGACAAAAAGCAGTTTCCGGGGAAAGGTGGTGATTAATCCTTCTGAAGCCCCTCTTGAACCTTCCAATTAACAGATTTATTTTCACAATACAATCAAGTTCTGTAGGGACAAGTATAGAGAGTTGAACACAGAGGCCTAACTTGCAAAAGGCTGAGTTTGCGGGCAAATATGGTTGACTTGGTAAACAGAAAATTATTCTATTTGAATCTTTTCTTCTGGTTTGCACAGAGATTTTATTTGATGTGATTAATACAGAATAGTTGTGTCTTCATGACAAAATGATCTGAAACAGATGTTCTTTAGATGGGCTTAAAGCCAGTTCACCGTGACCTGCTAACTGTAAAATAACTTGGTGCGGTTAAAAGACACCATCTCTATCCACAGTGAGGTAGCTCTCTCTAAATATAGGGACTAGAAAGACTGCCACAGACATACTAAGTATTTGGATTCATGAAGAAGCCAAGTCATACATGCAGGCTTCATAGATTTTAACGAAGAGGAAAACAACACAGACTAAACAATAAAATAAAGTGCCCAAACTCAAGGTAGCTATATTTAAATGAGATTCTGTTACATTGCTTGTTTCAGACGTTTTAAGGTAGGTTAGTATAAACAAGAAAACAAATATATAAACCAAAAATAACAACAAAGACAAAAGATCCTTGATATCGCTATTGTCTATAAACAATAAAATTACCTACTTACTCATCCAAAGTCTGTATCTGTTTAGAGCATATACTTTATTCAAATTTTTATATCTTCTTCACAGTTGTAAAATATTAAAAGTCCCGGCACTTTGGGAGGCCAAGGTGGGTGGATCACAAGGTCAGGAGTTCGAGACCAGCCTGACCAACATGGTGAAACCCCGTCTCTACTAAAAATACAAAAATTATCCAGGCATGGTGGCAGACATCTGTAATCCCAGCTACTCTGTAGGCTGAGGCAGGAGAATCGCTTGAAACTGGGAGGTGAAGGTTGCAGTGAGCTGAGATTGTGCCACTGCACTCCAGCCAGGTGACAGAAGGAGACTCCATCTCAGAAAAAAGAAAAAGAAGTTAAAAGTCATGATTTTATTAGTTATGACAGTATTAAGGACTAGAGTGGATGTAGCTAACATATGTGCAAAATAGGATATGTCCACATCTTTTATATTTTAAAACAGTTTGTATAAAGACACAAAAATAATGATAATAAATTTTAATCGCTATGGAGTTTACATCCTACATATTAATTATATTTATTATAGGAATGTAAAAAAAGTTTTCAAAGTCTCTTTAAAAAGATGCTTTATTTCACCACCAGCATTAGGGTATCCTCTACTAGCCATCTACATGAGGAGGGGATCGGGGCGGTTCTCAAGGTATCACATCTGTTTACTCATCTGGATGCATCTGAATTCAGAAAAAAATGTCCTCTCCCTTTCTGCCTTCCAAATCTTGAGGAAGTGGCTGCACTGGAAAACTCTAACCCAGGTCCATACAAGGACAGGATTCTGGGAAAGGTACCTCTTAGATTCTTCTCTATGACACATAAGACACTAAGGAGGGTCTGAGAGTGATGCTGGGATGCTGAGAGGAAACTCAGCACAACTTATAAGTTTGTCAGGTGTCAATCCACACACAAATTTTACCTATATTCAATGTTCCTAATAAAGGCAATAGCAATGTACTGCAACCACCAAATGTGCTATAAATGCTATTCATATAACTAAAGACTGATTCCTGCAAAAAAAAAAAAAAAAAAAAAGAAAAGAAAAAGAAAATGCAAACAATCTGGTATCACACTTTACCCATACTGGAAGAATTTTTTTTTTTATTAAGCCACAAAAGTCTTTCAAACTCCATCATTATATGATATTTAATGATAATTATAACTATGTTTAACCACTATTAATATAAGTACTTTAGATGGCAGAGTAATAGGAATAAGAAAAAAAAGTGCTTGCAAAGACACCTAACTCTTCCAGTCCTCATCCCCTCATACCTTTTGCAAAATCTGGTCAACTGGTCAAATTTTGATATTTGTCATTTCATTCTTTTGCTACCTATTCCATATTCTTTTGCCTTTAGCCACAATTCACCTGACAGGTAAATCATGGAGAATCAGACTTCAACTATTAGAGAGGCTAAAGTATTGGTAATCACACCTGCATGCGTTAGTGACCTATTTTATTAGACATGAAAAGTGCTACTCCCTACTCGTGCCCAGTGAATCCCCTCATCCAGAGCATATTCATACATAATCTCAGTGTGTGATGGTAAACTAATTCCCAAACCCCTCTAATAGAATCAAATGTTATAATTAATTCAGTGATCTCCGTTATTTTCCTTTTGGTTTAGTGGCATGAAAGCCCAAATTGTCCAGGTGGCAGTTTCAACTTCCACTTCTGTGGGTACTTTTTGTGGCCTCTGGTGACAGCTCTTCTTCTTTGGGACCTAAGATGCCTAAATCAGCAAATCCCAATGTCTCATACAAGTAGTTCTGAGAAACTCGTGCCTTGGCCAACATGTAGCAATCAGGAAGAGAAATAACCCCAGATAAAGAAGAATTGTGGACAGGCGTGGTGGCTCATGCCTATAATCTCAACACTTTGGGAGGTCAAAGAAGGGGATCACGAGGTCAAGAGATCAAGACCATCCTGGCCAACATGGTGAAACCTCATCTCTACTAAACTATAAAAATTAGCTGGGCATGGTGGCACACACCTGTAGTCCCAGTTACTTGGGAGGCTGAGGCAGGAGAATCACTTGAACCCAGGATGTGGAAGTTGCACTGAGCCTAGATCGTGCCAGGGCACGCCAGTCTGGTGACAGAGCAAGATTCAGTCTCAAAAAAAAAAAAAAAAAAAAAAAAAGAGGAATCGTGTACTAACATCATCATCAAAGTGTCAACTCCTCACAAGTGCATTCAAACTTTAAAATACAAACTATCAAATATGACTGCTGATGTGATACAAAACTTAATCAAAACAGTGGGAGTGAAAATAATAAAAAAGCTAGCTGAAAGAAAATAATTCATCTGACATAGTTTTAGAAAAGTGAAATGGATCTATAAGAACATCATTAACATCCAGTCTTTGAGAACTACCCCCTTCCTCACGGCTTGTAGAGATAGTTGGAAAACGATGCTGCAAGATGCTTACAAAGTGCAGTATCTATTTAAAGAGAATTTGAGAACTTTTTTTCACTTTTCCATAATATATATAATTAATACCTTGGATATAAACTCGATAGCAATTAAAGTTTATTCTCAGTCACCCTTGTACCTATTTCTGCTCTGGAAAGAGGATTCACATGCCTTCACTGTATTTTCTCTCTCACAGAGAATACTAATGATGTACTCTTAAATGCCTGCATGGCTTACCCGAAATAGCCCAGCCTAAATCACCAAATTCACTCTGTGCTTAATTATGCTATGAACTTATGTCCATACTAAGTATGTCTCCAACACCCAGCCACACTTCCAGTTGAAAGCTCTGAATATGATTTTACAGCATTTGAGGAACTTACCCGAGCTCTTATCCTGCATTATTCTTTCTTGTGATGATAATAATGCTTTAATATAAATAATTACATTTTGACTTTTTGACACTGACCCTGAGCATCTTTTTGGAAATTGTTCTCTCATCTATTTTGTCCTCTCTCATAGTATGCCTTTTGCAGTGAGTTGCATAGTGGCACCCAAAAAAGTAATTTTATATTCTGATCCCCAATGTGAATATGAATTCATTTGGGGAAAAAAAAAGTCTTTCTAAACGTAATTAAGTTAAGAATCTAGGGATCAGATTATTCTGCTTTATCCTGGTGATTCCTGAATCCAGTGACAAGTATCCTTGTCAGATGAACACAGACAAGAGAAGAAATCCATGAGAAGATGGAGACAGAATTTGAAGTTATGTAACCACAACCTAAAGAAGACCTGGAGCCACCAGGAGCTGCCAGAGTCAAGCAAGGGCTCTCCCCTAGAGTCTCTGGAGAGAACTCGGTCTTGGCAACACCTTGATTTCAGACTTCTGGACTCCAGAATGGTAAGAGAATACATTTCTGTTGTTTAAGCTGCAGAATGAGTGGTAAATTGTTGTGGCAGCCCTAATAAAAGTAATATATCAGTTCTTGTTCTTTTCTGTCAGTGCAAAAAATGTCCTGCTGTTACCTGGGATTCTGCATTGGGGTGGACCCTTCAGCTGAGGAGATCAACAGAGCCGGAGCTCTGGACCAGCCATCTCCGTTCCTGTGATAGTTAGCAAAGAATTGCAAACTAACACCAAAATGCAAGGATAAAGCAATTTATTGAAGTATAGTAATACATTCTCAGAGGGAGAGCGGTCAGCCCTTCTTTATACAGCTCAGGGTGTTAATACTTTCATGGGGTTTGTGGGGAGAAGTAGAAGCTTGGGCTGTGTTTGAGTGACAGGATGATGGCATTTGATTGGCAGTTTATATTATGTAACGGAAGTTAAACTGTGCCTATTTTCACCCATAATTTGTTAATATAAGTCCACTCGGAGGCAAAAATCACATGTGAATTGTATTAAATGACTGTATAATGAGGATGGACTTGCCCAGTATTATGGCCTAGATGGACTGGGCATGTGCCACAGTAGGCGATTTTTATCTGTGGCTCAATCTTTCTTTCTCCAGGATGTGCTGGCCACAGACTTTACCACAATCCCTGTCCATTAGGTTGGAGTTTGGGTGTCCTTGGCACTGAACTTACGTGGGCCAGGGCCTGTCTTAGTGACAGCCCTTCTTTCTCCTACCTCCTCCCAGGAACACTACTATTTATTCATTTAATTGCTTATTTTCTGACTACCCTCTGCCATCTCTCCTAAATGAGGAGAAACATGTATATTCTACATGACATAACTTGTAGACTCAGTATATACTTGTCTTCATTAATATTGATTCACAACTATAAAAATGCTGCAAATTTGTAAATAAAACCCAGACAAAGAAGTGGAAACTGAGCATCCCTCTCATTAGAGGAACCAATACTCTTGGTTATTTCTCACACCACAGACTCATTTGGAATGTTACCATTTTAAAGATGCAGAAACCAAAGCTGAGTTCTTCTGACCCCATCTCCGTGTTTTCACAGACTTTTCACTATTCTGGGGGCACAAGCAAAAGAAATGAGTACTTAACTGCCATGGGTCCCGGACATCATTGAGGGGAAATGGACAGGGGAAGGGCATGTAGAGTTTAATGAGTTATTGTAGAATAGCTCAATTGGGAAAGTGTTAAACTGCAATTTAAAGTTCCTTGCTTTGTTTTCAGATTTCACTGAGACCCTTCACCAATCTGGCTAGTCGGACCTCCCTTACATCACTCTGAATGTCCACGTCTCCTTAGCCTTAGCCATCACCATGGTCCACATCAAAGCTCTATTTGAAATAAATGTTAATACTTGATAATTATATTAGAATTTGATAATTACATTATCAAATTAATGGTAGGATATTTGGGCAATATAAATGTCCAGGGAGAGAATGAACTACCTTAAAAATGTCTCAGGTAATCTAAAAAACCCAGCTAATTCCTAATTCATATGTAAAACATTCTAGCACATAATTTTCTAGTTACCCAATATTAAATCTCAATTTTAAATTGCTATCAGATCAATGATTTTGAAGCAATTGAACTTTACATGATAAAACATGAATCCAAACCTGCTTTTCCAAACAAGTTAGTGAATAACTGTCTAAATTCAAATGACTGGATTATCAATTCCTTGTTCTTAGCCAATTTTTCTCTCTTTTGAAATCCAGGCCTTTCTTGGCCCCTAGGCAAAGATGGAGCAGATGTTGAGGCAAGGTGCTGGCCAGCTGGGAGAAAACTAAAACTGTTATAGTTTCAGTTTCAGTACTGCCCGCGAAGCTGTTTACATCACAAGAATTAGATAGTCATCTGGAAGAAATTGCAGCAGTGAATTCTAATTTTAAAGAAATGCAAATATCTTCTGCTATTTTTCACTTTTAAACATTAATAGGATTGTGTAGACATGGCCTAAAATTTAAGAATATTAATTGTATTTTGATTTGTTGTAAAATTATACTAATTTATAAGAATTTTAAGTAAATCCGATTGACATTTCATAAGGCACAATTTTAAAATTGATATTTGATTTTCTATTAAAGATTTAACTAGGTTTAGAAAGTAGCAACCCTTGTGAAATACAGTTGTAGTTATGAAAAATAAAGAACTTTAGAACTTTCATTTAAATTAGTTTAGACAGAATTTTGAGCATGATTTATTCTTGAGATAGACTATAATACTTTCTCAAAGATAATGCAAAATCTGATTAATACATGTAATAAATGCTTATTCAGAATTATTTGTAAACTTTACTTACTTTTAAATATGACGTATGAAAAAGAATTAAAATATACAAAAATGGCCAAGGATTCTTTCAATTTGACTTAAGCATTTAAAAATTTAAAAACATCTTCCCCTTCACTGTGCTCACCAATTACTCCAATTACTCTTCACTAGGAATTAATCCACTAAAAAAAAATGAAATATGTAAAGAGCTCAAAATTACATAATAATCAAAGCATTCAAAATTATAATATTAACTCTAGTGAGCAAGAGATACAATTATTTATCTTTTATCATAAATAATCCTATCAGTAAAATTGTTTACAGAAACTCCTTATCAAACTATCTGGTGTAGAAATTGCTTTGAATGTGTGTATTTTTTCATATATATGTAAATAATAAAAGAAACTTTTTTTTCATTTCTATACTGATTATTAATGGAGGTCAATCAAATATTTATTTCCAAACTAACAAATTGTTATTTCAAATTTAGGAATGCTTAAAATAAACATTTTGTTGGTAGAAACAAATGCATACATGACCCAAAATTGGTATTATGACTTATTGAATCTAGACTATTAGATTGTTTAAAATTCATTGTGACAAACATTGCATATAATTAAATTAAAGCACAGTTAGAAAGATTAGTATTTCTTCTATAGTTTACATTAGTAGTTCTTAATATGGCATCAAATCATGAAACAGTCATTGTATCTTTTACCACCACAAACTCACAGCTGGAAAAGAACCAATTTCGTTTAAAAATGTCTTGGATAGGCCAGGCAAGGTAGCTCACACCTGTAATCCCAGCACTTTGGGAGGGAGGCAAATAACCTGAAGTCAAGAGTTCAAGACCAGCCTTGCCAACATGGTGAAACCCCATATCTACTAAAGAAAAACCAAAAAATTAGCTGGGCAAGGTGGTGAGTGCCTATAATCCCAGGTACTCTGGAGGTTGAGGCAGGAGAATCTCTTGAACCTGGGAGACGGAGAGATCGTGCCGTTGCACTCCAGCCTGGGCAACAAGAGCGAAACTTTGTCTTAAAAAAAAAAAAGTCTTTGATAAAGCACTAAAAATTCCTAATTTTATTTAATCTTGACACTTGTATGCACCTACTTTAAAATATTTTTTGTGAGGAATGAGACAGTTTGCCTAAAGTATTTCTAAATTATAAATTTGTAAAATGATAAAGCTGTATCGTAAATTTGAAAAATTTGTATCTGTCATTGTGAAGTGGGCAGCTTCCAGAAACTTACAAATTTGTCTGATAAAATCCACAGGAACGTTAAAAATGTGATTTTTTGATACGCATAGTAAAATGTATCAAATCTTGAAAAATCTGCACAACAAATACTTTCCCAAATGAACAATGCATGATATTACAGAATATTATAGGAACAAAAGGTCCTCTCAAAGCACAAAATAGGCAATTGGATCTTAATTTAACAAAGTTTTATATCTATCTATCACCTATCTATCTAGCTATCACACTTTTAGATAACACATTACAATTAACCTTTAAAAAACCTGTTTCTTGCCAAGTATTGGTAAAATATTATAGTAGAGTCCATTAAAAGACTGCTCCTTTTTCCAAATACATCTGTGTGAGGTCTGATTTTCTTCATATATGTCAAACTAAATTCATACTGAAACAACTTAAATGCAGAAACAAATATAGGAACCCAAATTCCTCCTACTAAGTCAGATACTAAAGAAATTTGCAACAAACGTAAAATGAAGCAATTTGCATCAATTGCTTTACATTGTGTTTAAAAGTTATTTAAAAAAAATGTTTTTGTTGTTGACATGTGATGGTTTATTATTACTTGCTTGAATTAATTTTTGAATAAGTATTATAACATCTCAGATTTATTTTCTAAAACGATAAATATTGATAAACATTGATGGATAAACAAAAGCTATGTGTAATAAACATTTACTTATAAACTATTACTTATAAATATAAAAGTTTGTAGTAATAAAGGAGTTCTGAAGCCAATAACTTTAAGGTCCTTGTCAATACAATTGTGTTTAATATCAATTTCATATATATTAACTTTTCTATTTATTTTTTTGTGAAATTGGAGCATAAAAATGGGCCAGGCGCAGTGGCTCACGCTTGTAATGCCAGCACTTTGGGAGTCCGAGGCAGGCTGATCATGAGGTCAGGAGTTGAGAACAGCCTGGCCAATATGGTGAAACCTTGTCTCTACTAAAAATGCAAAAATTAGCCAGGGGTGGTGGTGGGTGCCTGTAATCCAGCCATTCTGGAAGCTGAGGCAGAAGAATCGCTGAACCCAGGAGGCAGAGGTTGCAATCAGCCAAGACTGTGCCACTGCACTCCAGCCTGGGCTACGAAGCAAGATTCTGACTTAAAAAAAAAAGAATTATATATATATACATATATAAATTTGTATTTATGTTTATATGTCTATATATAATTTATATATATACATATACATATACATTTATACACACACATATATACCTATATATTTACAAAATAATTCATGAAAATTAAGAACCTCTTGATGTTAGAAGCATTACATAATATAAAGATCAGAAAAATTAAATATTTTTGGTTTTGCTCTTGTTAGTGATAATTTGAGAAAAATCTTATCCCTTGCCTACTTGAAATACTTCTTGGATTTGTTTCATACATACTCTGTCAAAATAAAATCTAATATTTTACCATGAAAGCTTCTTTAACATGAGTTTCCTATCTGTTCTTCACCATTTACTTCCTTATATTTTTAATTGTTTTATTATCCTTTAATCAAATTATTTCAGGGAAAAAAATAACTTCCACTACTGAGTCCTGTACTTACTCTTCTACAGTGCCAATTATTTTCTATTTGTTTAATTAATACTTTGTATCTTTCTCTCTTAGTATAAAGTTCAATGACAACTTGTGGATTTTTCTAATTCAGTTATTATGTATTGACTTCCCAATATGGAAATAAGTATTCAGCTTTCTTATGTCCACATAACTTACTACATGGGTACAGTCTTGCCGTTGTTTGAGGCACTCAATATTTTTATCATAGCTTTAAACCAATATGCAGTTTTAACATTTTATCACTAAATTGGATTCAGCCATGTATCCAATCATAATTACCTTTTCTTTTGTATGAATAATTTGTTTTCTCTGTGTATTCTTATCACTAGTCCAAAAATATCCATTTATCATCTGATAACTAAAACCTTAGATATTCTATTAGTTTTTTGTCTTAGGGATGTCTCTCATGGATTGTGATCTGCCTCATCGTGGACTGGTACATCACCCAGAATGAGATTTGCCTTCTCCATAATTTTGTAAATTACTTTTCTTATCTTCCAAAGTAAATGTTGTATATCCTGCCTCTAATTTCTTATTCCATTATTTTCGATAAGCTTAAGTTTTCTGACTGTGTACCTCAGGTATATATATATATATATATGCATATATTCTATCTGGACACTTGCTAGCTAGTTTGATTGAATATGGAGTAAGAGATATGGAATAATTGTAATGATATTAAGGTTATGGTTGAATTGGCTTTTCTTTTTTAATGTTACATTTGGAAAGCCTGGAGCAATCCTTGATCCTTGAGCCCTTTAATATAACTCATTTGCTTAGAAAACTTTCAGGGATTTCGTTTTCTCCTAAGTTTCTTCTATATTTTCGAAATAATATGTCTTCCAATTTAAAAAGTAAACAATAAAGGAATAGGGTTATTTTTAAAAATTTTTATTTTATTTTATTTTATGTTCTAGGATACCTGTGCAGGACGTGCAGGTTTTTTACATAGGTAAACGTGTGGCATGATGGTTTGCTGCACCTTTCAACCCATTACCTAGGTATTAAGCCTGTCATGCA
The DNA here is from genome assembly GCA_963573385.1 of Cacajao melanocephalus. Classification (NCBI taxonomy): domain Eukaryota; kingdom Metazoa; phylum Chordata; class Mammalia; order Primates; family Pitheciidae; genus Cacajao; species Cacajao melanocephalus. The sequence continues at coordinate 60,315 of CAUYLG010071797.1, read as the reverse complement.
TTAGCTATTTATCCTGATGCTCTCCCACAGGCCACAGTGTATGTTGCTCCCTTCCCTGTGTCCATGTGAATGTAAATCCACTACGTGTTCCTATGCATAGCCTTGCTTTGCTTCTGTTGGACAAGTGAATGTAGGACTGTGCACATGACGTGCTGGCTTTTGGTTGGAAGTTTCTCCAGTAAACTCCATTCATTTTATTCTCCCTCCAGAAAGTAGTGTGCTTTGTTTGCTTAATTTCATCAACTTATCCTTCATTGGACATCTTTACCCTAGAAAACCATTTATTTTATTTCTAGAATTTAAAAATATATATTAAAAATCTCCTTGAGGCCAGGTACTGTGGCTCATGCCTTTAATCCCAGCACTTTGGAAGGCTGAGGTGGGCAGATCATCTGAAGTCAGGAGTTCGAGACCAACTGACAAACATGGAGAAACCTCATCTCTGCTAAAAATACAAAAACTAGCTGGGCATGGTGGCGCATGCCTGTAACCTCAGCTACTCAGGAGGCTGAGACAGGAGAATTGCTTGAACACAGGAGGTGGAGGTTGCAGTGAACCGAGATTGTACCATTGCACTCCAGCCTAGGCAACAAGAGCAAAAGTCCGTCTCAAAAAAAAAAAATCTCCTTGCAACTTTTTCAGTTTTATTTCTGGAACTTTGAATTCCTGATTACTAGAATTTTTGGAGAAGCTCTCTAATGTTCTTAAATGTTATTTTCTATTTTCCATCTCTTTTTATTTTTGCTTTTATTTCTTCCATTTTATTTTTCTTTCCTGTTCTACTGTCCAGCACAAAAATTCTATTAATCTTTTTTCTTGTTTTCATCTCTAACTTTTATGGTAGATACTTTCTTAAAATGTCAACTTGCCTTTGGTTTTATTTTCCTGTTTGATTTCTACAGAGTTGAACATTGTGATTGGAAACCTTCAGTATATCAATACAGCTTTTAAAATTTGAATTTCATGTAAGAGAATCGGGAGGATTCATTCATTAGACTGAAGTCATGATTTTATGTTTTTCCCCTTCATAATTAAAAATTTTTAAATGGAACTTCCCAAAAGACATCTAACTAGAAGAAGAAAACTGTTGGAGTCAGCATCCAGTTTGCAGATGGTCACTTAATTCCTTTGCTTTTAGTAATACAGCCATGGCTTTCTTCCCCCAATATAATGAACCTGCAATCTTTTCCCTAAGTATAGAATAGGCTGTTGATTCTTTTATGCATAAATAATTCTAAATTATCAATGCAACTCTACTATGTGTTTTATCATATTGTGTATTTTCTTATCACTTTATTATTTCATGGTGGCTAAAATTTAACAATCCAAATAAAATTTTTCTTGGAATGATGACCCAATTATGAATATGTAAAACAAAGCTTCTTCATCATGCTCCGGAATGAAAAGAGACCCACTCTCTTGTTGCTATTGCATGACAAGAGAAAAATGACAATCACTGGAGAATCAAATTAAAAATAAATTTGTATTAAATGTCTGGGAGAAAGATAGGGGTGATTATATGCAAATATTTGCTTCAAAGAGCTTATGGAAAAACATAACGAAACATCTTTGTTTCTGGGAAACTTTAACTTATAGCACAAGGGTTTTCAAACAAAGCTGAGAGCCAAACCCAGCTAACTGCCTGTTTTATAAATACCATACAGGTGTTCCTTGACTTACTATGAAGTTGATGTCCCAATTAACCCATCGTAACATTATAAATAATGCCAAGGACTATCTGTACATATATGTTAGAAGACAGCTATGCGTGTCATTTACAAATTGTCTGTATCTCCTTTTGTGCCACAGTGGCATCGTTAAGTACTTACTACACAGACCACACATGGATATCAAAACATATAGTACTAACTAACCTCTTATTGAAAAATTTGCAGGCCCCACTTTTAGTGAAATATCATCGAATGGAACACTATATCTTTAGTTTAATATCATGTATATATCAAAATATAAAGACTGGACCAGGCATGGTTGCTCACGCCTGTAATCCCAGCACTTTGGGAAGCCGATGTAGGAGGATCACCTGAGGTCAGGAGTTTGAGACCAGCTTAGCCAACATAGTAAAATGCCGCCTCTACTAAAAACACAAAAATAACTGGGCATGGGGGTGGACCCCTGTAATCACAGCTACTCAGGAGGCTGAGGCAAGACAATTACTCAAACCTGGGAGGTGAAGGTTGCAGTGAACCATGATGGTGCACTCCAGCCTGGGCAACAAGATCAAAACTCTGTCTCAAAAAGATAAAATAGATATAAACACTGAAATAATATGTAATTTGGCCCTTATAATATTATGGACAAGTTATTTTAATTGTAACATAACACAAAACTTAAATATAAAAACTGATAGTGAATATATAGTCTAGCAGTGTGGTTCATGAACAATAATTATAAATTGGATCAAAAAATTCTAAAGTTTCTTTAGGAAGCACGTCAGCTAACAGCCCCAAATAAATAATTAAATTTGTAGTTAGTAGAGAATCATTGTCTTTCCAGAGGTACTCTGTGAACAGAGGGTAGACAGACTCCTGTCCAATAACTTCTAAGGAAGATGTGCTTTCGGAATTATGTGAGTGCCAGCCTGGGCAACATAGCAAGACCTTTACTCTACAAAAAAAATTTTAAAAGTTAGCTGGGCATGGTGATGCGTGCCTGTAGTCCTAACTGCTCAAGAGGCTGTGTCGGGAGGGTCCCGTAAGCCCAGAAGTTCAAGATGACAGTGAACTAGGATTGCGTGCCAACCTGCAGGCCAGTCTGGATGATAGACTGAGACCCTGTCTCTAAGGAAAAAAACAAAAAGATGTATGTGGGTGTTTGTTTTGTGGCTGTATATGCATGGGTGTGATGATATTGAAAAACAGAATGTTAGTGGCCTATCAATATTGGAATTCTAATTTCTCTGAAAACCTTACTAGGTTACTCAATTGTGGTAGATTCACCTAAAACCTATAACTAAAACATTGGAGAATAGTTTCATTGCCTACAATTTGAAGTCAAAAGTAAATATTCATGGATACAAAAGATAGAGATTACTTTTAGCTTCTTTTTATATTTTGATTGAATTCATGCATAAATATACCTAGCATTAATAGTAGTTACTCCTAATATTAAAAATAATCTGTAAGTAATAAAAATGAATGCTTTTCAAAATTCTGAATGTTTAGTATGTCAAAATATATAAATGTAATTATTTTTATCATAAAAGTGAAATTATTTCATACAGTTCTTATTAGTAGAAAAAAATAATTACACCATTTTGAAATTTGAATTACTCACTTTCTGTGTTTTAACATTAAAACCAAATAAAATTTCATTCTGTTTTATCCATTTTATGAATGAAGAAAAATTAATCACATTAAAAAACTACAAAATTTAATGTGGGCATTAAATTTCTTATACCAGGTTGTTTCTTCCCTATCTTAGTTTGTTCCTGCTGTTACAACAAAATGCCTTAGACTAGGTAATTTTGAAACAACAGAAATTTGTTTTCTCAGCTCTAGAGGCTGAGAAGTCCAAGATGAAGGCACCCATAGATTCTGTGCCTGGTGAGGGCCTGCTTTGTTGTTCACAGATTGTTGGTTGTCTTCTGGGTGAGTGCTCACATGGAAGAAGACATCTCTCTGGGGCTTCTTTAATCAAAGTGCTAATTTTGGAAGGCTCAACTAAACATGAAAGGCTCCACCCCTAGGATATAATTACATCAGAAAGGCCCCACTTCTTAAACAATCACTTTGGAGGGTAGAATTTCAACATGTGAATTTGGGGGAAAGACAAAAATTGGAACTATAGCTTTCCACCTACAACCCTCCAAACCTTATGTCCTTCTTGAATGGAAAATAACACTTTATCCCCATAACCCCAAATATTAATTCTTTCCAGCATCATCTTTAAAGTCTAAATCCAAGTATCTTCTAAATATTATCTAAATTGATACAATCGAGACTCAAGAAATGAGGCACATTGCTCTCTAGTTGTGAACATGTGAAATTAAACATGGTATGTGTTTTCAAAATATAATGGTGGGACAGGCATAGCATAGATATTTCCATTCCAAAATAAAGAATTAGAAAAGAAGAAAGGCATAACATCCTGAGCAAGACCAAAGACTAAGATTCAAGAATTATCTTCTTTTGCTCGATGCCTGCTTTCTAGGTCCACATGGGTAAGAGTGCCATCTTTAGGACACATTGGAGTTTTTCCCAACACATGGTACCCTTCACCTTTGGCTGGAAGGATTGGGACTCCTAAGTCTCCGGACAGCCCACACTTACCTTTGCTGGGTGCAGACCACATGGCTCTCAAAGATTGGAGCCGAGTGCTTATGACTCTCTTGGGCAGGAATCTCATGCCACTGACAGTGATTCTTCCTTAATATTCAAATTGATTGATGATTTATTTAGTAGGGCATTGTCCATTCAAGAAGTGTTGATTAAAGACCCTATAGCCAGAAATTATTTAAAATATGCCAGGTGCACCAACAATAAATAACTTTGAGGCAATACACAAAGAAAAATATGTCTTGCTTAAAACCACAAGTTTTTCTATTAATTGTGAAAACTGATTATTTCTAAGTATAATGAACTATGTTGTGTCTTTCCCCAATCATGAAAAAAATCCATATTTGTTTTATCTATATAAACTATTTATGTATTTCTAAAACCATTACTTTTTTCACAAATATCTGCAATAGTCACCTTTAAGAAAACAGAGAGTCCATATTTATGAGATATGCCTACTTACACAGAAAAAGATAATTCAAGGTAATGTGCTATAATCGGAAGGACAGTAATAGAATAAATTCTTTGATCATTATGTTTTCCAAAAAAATTTCTCTTATAATAGTTTTCATTTTCTTGAAAGAATATTCAAAATTAATGTTTACATTTCTATTGTGATGAAATCATTTCAGTGGCTTCTCAGATATTAGGAAGGATGGATACCTTTGGAAATTGCAGAAATCTCCACTGACCCATTCAAAACAGTGCAGATCCCTCATTCCCACAAGACACAGACTAGAATCTTCTCAGAGTCACCTAGACATGGTATCTCCATTATTCATGCAAGTGTTGTCACTTGGGACCATAGGTAAGTGTCAAAGACTAAGAAAGTGGGGTAGGTAAAACCCCACAGAAACTTTTTCTCCATTCATATCTTGTGGCTTTTGTTCTGACAAGAGTTCTAGCATAAAGTTGATTTCTTTCACTCCCTCCATTTTGCAGACTAATCACTATGCAAGTCGTGTTCCAGTGAGTTCCAAAACCTCAGGAAAAACTGAAAGATAATATTGGCTGTGCAAAATCTGACTTGAATATATCATAGAGTACTAACACTTGTCTTCCCTGAGAAACAGAAGGTCACTAGGGATTGACTTCACCAAAGTATTATCTGTAAATAGCTTATGGGATAAGAAGAAAAGAAGAGAATCGCTTAGAAGGAAGTTATTGGTAAGTCATGAGGCCAGGTTTTGTGCTTTGGGGCTCTGAAATGAAGGTTTCGATGGGGAAACCTCTGAGAATGCAATTTTCTTTGGATTCTCCCGAAGGCCAGATTTGGCTGCAGCTTTGAATTTCTGGACACTTTTATGTATGTAGTTTCAGTCCAGCTAATTTTTAGGGCATGAATAAAATATTTCAAATCTTGACTTTTGTGGATTATCAAAATCAATCTTAGAACTGATTTGCCATTACTTAGGGGTAACATAAAGTTTAATTTTATGCTATTTAATATGTTTAATAACTCAGGAGAAGAAGGGAGAGGCACAGTCAAGAAAAAGATATTAAAAATTTATAACACAGAAGAAATTTATAGGTTTTCACTAAAGAGTCATTTCATGCCTTAATGTGATAGTGAGTAATTTCCTTGTATATTTCCTCTAAGAAAAGAAAGCCCATCTTTCAAAAAATTAAAATGATCACATTATGGCTATTCTTTATTATAAAACTTTTTATCCATAAAAAAGAAAATGTGAAATTTAAATGTAAGTTATGTTAGAATTACATAAATAATTATCCTTATCCGGTGACACAAAATAAATATCCTTAGAACAAATTAAATATCCTTATCCAGTGACACAAAACCAAAAATAAAACGTTACTGACACGGTCTTCACCTTTCTGATCCCCATCCTTTTATCACTTTCCCTAATGTATTCATTCTTCTTAGTTTTTACCCTCTATTTGTGCTTTTTAATTTTATCACCTTTTGTTAGCCCTAAACGATATATTATTGTTGTTCTATTGATGTTGTTAAAAACTGTTGAAATAAGTCAATTTGCTTTTCTTAGCCAGCCAAATGTTCACCCACATTTAGCTATCTTCCTTGCAGTTAGTCAGGACCACTTGAGTACTTTTAATACATGACTGAAAGAACATGTATCCCTTCCAGACTAGAGCATAGAACAGCAGATCATGAGTTATCTATGTGCATTTTCTCATTTTGTAGTAATAATAGAGATCGCATTTTGAGCAGTAAAGCCATACTTGGAGACAGCTGGGGTTTCTGAGTTACTACATGTTGAGCAGAATGAGATGACATGGGGTGTCACTTGACTCACACAGGCTTCCACATAAGGAGAAATAAACCCTTGTTTTGTTGATTGATTATTACTTCAGGCCACTTTATGTCACAGTCTTTCCACACTCATGGAAGTATTAAGCTAAAGACATTCTTCTGAAATTTATTTTTTTTGCATATTAGTTTCTAGGGCCCATCTACATTGTTATTGCAGCTAACATCAATTTCCTTTCCCTGCTTGATATTATCCTGTTATTATTTTGAAAAACACAGCTGTAAACAGCCTTTTAATGTCTGCTAATGCCCATGTACATCTGGGAATGGTATTGTTCTGTTGCAGGGTATGGAAACAGTCAAAACAATTACACTGTGTCTCAATGTTTTCTTAAAGGGTTATAACAATGCATTTTCATGCCAGTTATGCTTAAGTGTCCCCTTTGGCTCCAAATTCTTACCAATAATAAGATTGCTAGATATTTTAACACAGTACGTGTAAAAATAGTATCTCTCATGATTTTAGTTTTCGTTTTCTTCATTAGTAATGAAGATGAGCATGTTTGAGATGCTCAATGACTCATATGTTTAATTGGACTTATGTGATACTTCTAGGAAACACTCATTCATGTAATTTGATCATTTTTCCGTTGGATTATTTTTCTTTTCGATTTTAATATTCTTTATGTATTCTGAATGCCAATCTTTCCTTGATTAAATGTTTAACAAGTGTCTTGTCCTAATTTATAGCTTGTGTTTTCATTTGATTTACAGTGTTGTTTGATTTCAAAAGAATCTTGCGGTAGCTGACTGTATCAATATTTTCCCGTGTATTTAGCGCTTTTTATGTTGATTTAAATAAAATGCTTCCTTATTCAGGGACACAAAATTATCTTTTTATACTTTCTTCTACATGTCTTAATGCCTTGCTTTTCATATTACATCTTTATCTTTTCCAGCGTTAACTGTTGTCTATGGTGTTAATGATCAATTATACTTTGCCTATATAGATAATTGATTTTCTCATTTGTATTACTGCAGAAAATACTATTCTGCATTTACTCTAGATGCAGCATCTGTCTCATTTATTTTTCTTTGTGTTATTACCCAACCTCCTTAATTACTATAGGTTTATCCTGAACATCTAGCAGGTAAAAGTATTCATCTAGTTTTATTACTCAAACATTTTCAAGCAAGTCTTTACTCTTGCTCTTCTTCTTTATATAGCTTTTAGAATCACACTGGCATTGCGTTAAATCATTATTTAATTCATGAAGATGTTCCCTTTTTTTCCTAGCTACTCTTTTCTGTTGATATTATAAATAATACTTTAAATTATGTTTTCTAATTATTTTATGCTATTATAACTGATGTGATTTATTTTCAATATTTACTTACACTAGCAACCTTGATAAACACACATTAAATACTTCCTTTTTAGTGATACAGCTGATTTCTAAAATTACCTATGACAGAGTTGCTATTCCTTAAATCTAAATAAAGATAATTGAATATTCAGATATAAAATTTGAATTCAGAAAGGTTAAATAATGCAGTCATCATCACATACCTATTAGTGTTTTAGCTGGGTCCTGATCTGAATCTTCAGATACTCAGGTAAGTGCTCTTTCAACTGCAAGAGGACCACATGCAAAGTAAAAGCTCATCGTAAATTCCCAAGATTCTTGTATTTTTCAGATGGTAACTCTACTAGCTCTTTATATTCCCTAGTGTTCACATTTCAACTAAAAGAGAAATAAGAGACCTTAAAACAGAAACATGACATTAGCATACAAGCAAAGAGGGAAGATGGACTGAGAAATGACTGATCTAGAAGTAAAAAAGAAAATATGTTCATAATCGGTCAGTATTAGGTAATACGATAGACATTGTTATTTTTAAAGCTTTACTTTTGGAAGCAATTGGATTAACAGAAGAGTTACAAAGTGCAGAGCTTCTTTACATCCCTCACCCTCCTTCTCCTAATTTTAACATCTTAACTGTTGCACATGTGTGCAGGTTAATAAATTAATTTTGGCACTATAGGATTAACTCAACCACAGACTTTATTCATATTTTTCCAGTTTTTACACTAATGCTCTTTTTTATTATTCCAGCATTATATAATCCAGTATAACAGGTTGCATTTACTTGTAATGTCTTTTTAGTTGTCTAAGATCTGTAATATTTTTCAGTCTTTTCTTATTTTTTAGGATCTTGAAGGAAACTAAAATATTTCCTTCCCCTCCTCCCCCAGATATCGAGGACTGTAAGGTTGAAGACACAGAATGCAGAGAAGCAATCTGCCTGTTTCTATTTGCCTGATGTCAGGACATTAAGCCTTTTTGACTGGAGCAGCACCTGCACATCAGCCCAGAGAAGGCATCGGCAGGCACCAGAAGAATCTGGGAACAAAATCCCTATCTTCCCACATTTTCCCACCTTATAAAAGACAGGAAAGGCTCTCTCCTTTGTCTGGTCACTATATATAATCTATGGCTTTTTGTTAAAATAGTATTTAAGCAATGCCCCTAGACCACTGCCTTGAGGGAGAAATAGTTTTAAATTAATTCTTTCCTTACGGTGGTAACAGCACATACTGATAAATATCTGCTTATTTTTCTTTTGTTAATTTGACTTGTGTGTTCTGAAAAGTGTCCCAACTAAAAACGTAAAAAGGGAAAATAATGAAATTATCTTTTCTCCACCACAATCTTGAAACTTTTGAAGGTATTGTCAGGTAATTTTTAGAATGTCTTTCTGTTTGGGTGTGCCTGATGTTTTCTCATAATAAAATTGATCTTAGTGAGATGGGAGACGTCCCTGGACCACTTCAAGGGACTTGCAACAGGGATATAGCTTGCTTACTTGACTACCACCATTCAAACCCCTGATGGAGGGAGGAGCACACAAATGAGTGGGTACTGGGGCAGGGCAAGCACTTTTGGACTCCGGCCCAATGGTAGCATCTAGGGGCGTGTTAAAATTAATGCTCTTTTAGTAGTTGCCATCAGTGGGTGGCTAAGTGTTAACCAGCTCAGTGGAGAGTCAGGGTGACAGCCTTTTACACCCTTCCCTATTTGGTATCCTGGTCCTTGTCTGGTTTCCAGGAAGAATCAGGTCGCATGGAATTGAAGGACGGTGAATGCAGAGGTTTTATTGAGTGATGGATGTAGCTTTGAACAGGATGGCGAGCTGGAAAGCGGATGGTGTGGGAAGAAGGTGACCTTTCTCTAAAGCCCCGCTCCCTCTGGCTAGGCTCCCCTCCAGAGTCATGTCCTCAGAAGTTAAACTGCTTCTATCCGTAGTCTCTGATGCTCAGTTGCTTCTTCTCTTCTAGATGTTCAGCTGCTTGTCTCTCTGCCAGCTGAGTTTATATGGGAACAGAAATCGGGGAAGGGGGGGGCAAAAGCAACTTTTGGGTAGAAAAACAGGGATGCAAAGTTCTCATTTAGGGCACAGGACCAGCCTTGAGGGTGGAGCCCTCACCAGGGACCCGATCTCTTCTAACCACTATTTCCCTGCCTCCTGTCTGTATCACTGGGAATGTTGAGACAATGCCAGAGAAGTGAAGTGTGCTGCTCATAGCAGCTTGTCAAGGGGAAGATTAAATTCACATACTTATCACAGGTGATATTAAGCTTGAGCACTTGGTTATAGTAGTGTCTGCCAGATTTTTCTGATGCAAAATTATCCTTTTTCCTTTTGCCCATTCTGTTTATTAGAAGGGAGTTAGTCCAACTCACACCCAAGGGGAGCCCAATTAAGCCCACCTCCTGAAGGGAAGACCAGCAAACAATTTGTGAACATATGTTAAAACCAGCAAAGTAATTAAGATATATTTTGGAGAGTTATTTTGAGAGACTTTTTTCCTTTGCACTATACACCACAAACTATATTTGTCTAACTGAACCACTTTCAACCCTCTGTTTTTTTAAAGACAATTAGTAATTGTAATAATTGAGAATATTTTTGTTACTTCAAGTTTACAATGTTAGTACATAGACAAAAATAACAATAGTAACTAAAACCACCACAAATGAGACATTGATCACCACCTACGGAGGTTTGTTCTGCAGACCCTGACTGAGCAATGAATGAATAAATGCATGATTTCTCCCCACTTGTTCCCAGAGCTTTATGTCCAGCATGCTCTCTACCAGGAACCATGGGCTTTGAGAAATAGCAGTTTGCATTAGATACTGCCTTTGTTGCCCTGATAACTGCAGTCCCATGATGAATCCCTAGCCTGAAACAATTCTCCCTGAACTTGGCGATCCCCAGTGGGTACCAATGGGTTCACCTTCCGTTTTCAGGGGGTCCACCACTTTCCTTCATTGCAGCCATGATCACGTCGGTTCGCTCCATGTTTGGGTGCCTGCTGTGACAATGACATGATCAGGTCTCCTCACACCGGGCTCTTCACACAAGGCACCAGCTGTGGCATTGATCATGTCGAAGTTACCACCTGAGCTCCTGATCACCATCTTCGAAGGTCTGTCCTGCAGCCCCTGATTCAGCAACAGATGAATAAACGCACTGACACACACCAGAATACAGAGAATCGAATGGGCTAGGGATGGTCCTGAGCTGCTCTCACAGGGTAACTGCAGCTAACTGACCACTACTCCCTGTACCTCCTCACATTTATTCAGTATAGATTTAATAACAGAGGTTCTAGGTCAACATGCTTGTGGATAATTAATGTGGTTAAAAGAATGGTTTTACGAATGATAAAAGCTTTTGGTTCCGGGGCCCAGAGTAAACACCAATAATGGTAATCTCCCTTCAACTTCCCCCTGAGAGGGCCATCCAGCACAAAGTTTACCTGGGCAAACAGTTAGAGACAAAGGAATGTGGAGTAGACAGACTTAACTGGGGAAGCTTTTATTATCCCTAATCTTCACTCTATGACCTAGTGCTCTAATGTAAGAACTGACTGCCTTCAGCCCATTCTGTAAGTTAATAAAAACCTATCGGCCTTCCAAAAGGTTAGAGACTATATCTTATAACCATTCCCTAATATTTCCCTTAATGTTTTGCCAGCCACCCTGAGTGAATCCCAACACACAAATTTGAGTTCTCAGATTAGGACAAAAATTAAGAATGTGTGAAAAAATATTAAATTCTAGGTTTCTATAAGTACTTTCTAAATATGTTTTAAAATAAAATACCAATATGAAAATGACAAATCTTCATGACTGTAAGGGCTGCAGATTTACTTATAGTACCTAACATAGGATCTGATTCATGACAAATTTCAAAACGGTTGAATGGCAGAGTATGAAAAAAAAAATCTTCCACACATAAATAATAAACTGAACACATTAAATATTTATTACCTTGAAGATGAAGCAGAGAAAGCAGATAATCAAGAAAAATAAAATTCACAAAGGAACTCTAAGGCAAGATTACCGATATTTTACAAATATAGTTTATTTTTTCCACACAGAAGAAACTATACGCTCTTTCTCCTCTGAATCAAGTTTTGGCAATAAATGATAATAGCCATGAATAATTAATGCATATGTCAGCATGTGGGGGAGAGTGCTGGGAGAACTGATCAAGAATCATTAAATGTGAACGAGAGCATGTATGCTGTGTCACCAAACGTGATGAGAAAATAGTAGTGAATAAAAGAGGTGCAGCTCAGTACTGGATTTCATACAGTTTCAGTTTCCCATATAGTTCAACATATTGTACTATATGGCCATAAAATATTACCATTCAAGAAACATAGATGTTACTCTGATATTTGTATGTATCATTTATATTACATGTAATATAAAACTTAAATAAAAATATTATAAATGTAATTGCTTTTGGACCATAATCATAAGTTTTCATAAGCCAGTAATGCTTAACTACAATTAGTTTAGATGAATTATCGTTAAGGATTTCTGTCTATTCTTCTTGCTGTGGTTATCTCCATGTAGTTATGGTTAAAAAAATAATAATAAACCTTTATTAGAGTTTGAGGTAGTTGAATTTTAAATTTTCAAATTATGTGACTTTAAGCCAACTACATACTCTCTAAACTCAAACAGTTAACAAAATGAACATTTCTACTCTATTATCTAAAATGTAAAACAGTGGAATCAATTGTGTGACTGATTCTCAAAACAGAAAGGAATGGGGTCAGGGACTGAACTTTTAAAACCCTGTGCTCTGCTGAGAATCTATGTCACAGTGGTGCATGTATAAAGGCCTAAAGAGAGACTGGATATACAAGTAGACAACGACCAGCCTACTCATGCCAACAGAGCCCTGACCCATAACCACTGCAGCAACGAGTCCAGAACCAAACCGCAACCTCTGAAGCAGTAGCTCAGAAAGGTCAGGACTTGATCAACTACTTTCTCTCTTTTCTCCCTGTAACTTAAGATCAACCAGAGAAAGTCAAGCCCCAAGCAAGCCCTGCAAGCCCCACCACCCCACAAGCCCTATCATAGGGCAGGAGCCCCATGACCACTTTAGCAGTCACAAAATATGTTCTCCTTTGAGTTTGCCCTCCCTCAACTTCCTCACAACACTCTTCTTTCAGAGCATAACTGAAGCCTTCCCATTTTTTAACCTAAAGCTTTCACACTCACCTGCCTGCCTCAGAGTCTGTGCCAAACACAAGTGATGCAGGCTGACTCACTCTGCATAAACAGCTTCTGCCAGCTCTCATTTGGATGGACTTTGTTTATTTCAACATGGGGTGAAAAAAAGAAGACAAAAACCACACGTTAAAAGGAGCATAATAAAATGTGACAGTGATCACATTAAACTTAGATCTTAATTAGGAAGTTATGTTCTATAGTGAATTCGTAAAAAGGAAACATAACAAAAATTTAAATGTGATAAATTGTAACACGGCTTTATCCCACACTCCCAATGTGGAGAGTGGGGATGTTAGTAGTAGCAGTAATAGTAAAGTGTCCAGTATGAAATGCCTACATGCTTGAGATCATATTACTTGGGAAACTTTGTAATATTACCTGGATCTTCATCTCCATAAAATAGCAATGACCATTTGAGAAACACAGTAAAAGTTAATGTTCCATATTGTTCTCCCTATGCTAAAGTCCTTCCCTGGGGGCTAAAATGAATTTGCTAAACCACATGTTGTTTACCCAATTTTTGTGCCAAAGCATTTAATGAGACTCCTATGGGTAATCATGCTTTGCCAAAATGTTGGTTCTTCAGTTCAATATCACCTTTCTTCTTGGCAATACATTTATTTGTTAATATATGTTTTTAAAAATTCAGGATATTAATTCAGCATACATACCAGAAAATGCTCAAATGGTCTTGTGGAATTTCATTGCTTTACATAGATTTTAAGTAAAAATCTATTTAAGAGACACTATGCAGGGTGGGGAAGAAAAGGACAATAAACAATAGTAAACTCTGACCCATGTATTCATGTGGATGACATAAAAAATATTATACCTTTGTCTACATTCCATTTACTTAAATGTAAAAAGTAAAGGTAATGAAATAATTTAATTGCATATATAATTAGAATCCAGATAATGTGTAGATTTGAATGATCAAATATCACTTTTAATAAGAAAAGAGAGTTTCATAAAGTTTAAATCTTCTTTTTACTAATAATTTTCTCAATATCACAGTAGCAATTCCAACACCTGAAAAGTTTTGAAAACCAAAAGATTTTTTGTTGTTGTGGTGGTTGTGTCACCGAAGGTTTTGTACAACTGATTTGGCAGTAAAAGTAACCCTGAATTGCATGAGTCTTCTTATAGCAATTATTTAGCTCACATAGAATTACTATTATAATCAATGGAAATATGCAAATATTTTATTACAGAGCACTGCTCTGGTTTTAATGAACTTGAGATGTATATGCCACCTATTAATATGTTAAAATCCAAAACCAATCTGCGTTATGAAACATTTGTGGCCCCAGTGGTTTAGAGAAATAATTGTTCAGAAATTATTAGAATATATAGTGATATAACTGAATGAAAAAAATATTTTTTTAATAAAATGATGCCCATAGCCAGGTGTGGAGGTGTCTGCCTGTGGTTCCAGCTACTCAGGAGGTTGAGGTGGGAGGATTGCTGGAACCCGAGAGACAAAGACAGAGGTTGCAGTGAGCTGTGATTGTACCACTGCATTCCAGCCTGGATGACAGATAACACCCTGTCTCAAACAATAAATAAATAAATAATCGAATAGAAGAAAATGATGTCCAGGGGCTTGCTTAGACCTCCAGGAAAGTAATTTTATGAAGTTACCGTTTCACAAAGAGGCATCAATAGGAAAGGAGAAGTACCTGAGTCTGATATTGTTGACTGTGTCAGACTGTCTGGTAAACTCTTAATAACTCTCAAATCCTCTTCATGTGGAAGGTAGATGTAGTAGAAATTATTTTAGAAAATATATCTGTCAGGCAGGGCATGGTGGCACACGGTGTAATCTCAGCACTTTGGGAGGCCGAGGTGGGTTGATCATGAGTTGGAAGATCGAGACCATCCTGGCCAACATGGTAAAACCCCATCTCTACTAAAAATACAAAAAAAAAAAAAACTAGCTGGGTGTGGTGGCGCATGCCTGTAATCCCAGCTACTCTGAAGGCTGAAGCAGGAGAAATGCTTGAACCCAGGAGGCAGAGGTTGTAGTAAGCCGAGATCGCACCACTGCACTATAGCCTGGGCAACAGTATGAGACTCTGTCTCAAAAAAAGAGAAAAAAGAAAGAAAAAGAAAATATATCTGTCTATATTTACAGAGGTGTTAGGAGAAAAATGAAGATTATCATGAAATTAGAAACATGTACAACTCATGTCATTTTATTATTTAAAAGAGACAAAAACCATTTGAAAAGAAACTCCTCAAATGTTTGCTTTTTTTTTTTTTTACATTTTTGTTGCTTTGGTTTTTTTAATACAAATATAACTGCATGACCCGTTGTTTTTAATCTCATAGCAATCTTCCCTTTCTTTTAATATCCTTGTGACTATATAGAGATACAGTTTCCAAAATCATTTCTACTACCGTTAGCTTGCTGGTATAAAGTTTCAACAACACAATATCAGTATTAAAAGAAGCATAATAAAATGTGGCAGTGATCACATTAAACTTAGATCTTAATTAGGAAGTTACGTTCTTTAGTGAATTCATAAAAAGGAAACATAACAAAAATTTAAATGTCGTAAATTATAACAGTGCTTTATCCCACACTCCCAGTGTGGCAAGTGGGGATGTTAGTAATAGTAGCAATATTAAAGTGTCCAATATGAAATGCTAGCAATCTGCTGTATAACACTGTGCTTATAGTTCATACTGTACTATACACTTAAAATTTGTTGAGGGCAAATCTTATGTTATCAATTCTCATCTCAATAAAAAATACCACACAAAACAACTAAATGACATTTGGACAATAAAGTTACCCCTTAACATACAAAGAGAGTCACTTAATGA
Source organism: Cacajao melanocephalus (assembly GCA_963573385.1). Taxonomy (NCBI): domain Eukaryota; kingdom Metazoa; phylum Chordata; class Mammalia; order Primates; family Pitheciidae; genus Cacajao; species Cacajao melanocephalus. The sequence goes on along the minus strand of CAUYLG010071797.1, from coordinate 44,356 downwards.
TATGCTTTGGCTGCGTCCCCACCCAAATCTCTTCTTGAATTCCCACTTATTGTGGGAGGGACCCAGTGGAAGGTAATTGAATCATGGAGGCAGGTCTTTGCCATGCTGTTTTCCTGATAGTGGATAAGTCTCAAGAGATCCAATGGTTTTTAAAAAGGGAGTTTCCATACACAAGCTTTCTTCTCTTGTCTGCAACCATGTGAGACATGACTTTCACCTTCCACCATGATTGTGAGGCTTCCCCAACCATGTGGCACTGTAAGTCCATGAAAACTCTTTCTATTGTAAATTGCCCAGTCTCAGGTATGTCTTTGTCAGCCTCGTGAAAATGGACTCAAACACTTAAGACAATAAATCATTTTTCCTGGTTTTATTGAGGTGTAGCTGGCAATTTAAAATTGTACATAATTAGGATGTAAAACTTGATGATTTGAAATACATATACATTATGAAATATTCACCAAAAAGTCACTAACGTATCCAGCACTACGGTTACATTTTTTGGTTCTTTTGTGTGTATATATGTGAATGTGTATGTGACTGTGTGTGTGTAAAGTACAGATAAGATCTACCCTCTTGGCAAATTGTAAGTGTACAATACCATATTGTTAACAATAGTCACATTGCTGTACATTAGATCTTCAGAATTTATCTTACATAACTGAAACTTTGTACCCATTGACAAACATCTCTCCATATTTTCATTTAGTCATCCTCTGATAACCATTATTTTTGTTCTGTTTCTATGAGTTCGACTACATGAGAATCTATATATAAGTAAGACCATGCAGTATTTGTCTTTTATGTCTAGTTTATCTTACCATAAAGTCACCCAGGATAATCCATGTTGTTATTGCAAATGGCGAAGCTTTTCTTTGATTTAAACTGAATGATATTCCATTGTGTGTGCATATCCATTTTTTATTCATTCATTTGTTGATGAACTCTTATGTTGTTTTCATATTTTGGTTATTGTAAATAAGGCTGCAGTGAACACTAGAGTAGAGATACCTCTTGGAGATACTGAGTTTATTACTTTTGAATATACAATGAGAAGTGGGATGCTGGATTGAAGGTAGTCCTATTTTTAATTTTTTGTGGAACTTTCACAATATTTTTCACAATGGTTATACCAATTTACATTCTCACCAAGAGTGTGCAAATTCCACTTCCCTTTTCTGTACATCCTCACCAAAACTTGTTTTCTTTTCTCTTTTTGATAACAGCCATTCTAACAGAGGTGCAGTGATAACTCATTATGGTTTTGGTTTGCATTTCCCTGATGATGAGTGAGACTAAGAACTTTTTCATATACCTGTTGTCCATTTGTATGTCTTCTTTTGAGGAATGTGTACTCAAGCACTTCGCCAGTTTTTAAATTGTGTTATTTGGCTGTTTGCTTGTGAGTCATATGAGTTCTTTATGTATGTTGATAATCAACCCGTTATCAATTCAGTCATGCACCACATAAAGATGTTTCAGTCAATGATTAACTACACGTATGATAGCAGTTCCATAAGATTATGGTATTGTATATTAACTATACCTTTTCTTTTTATCTATGTTTAGAAAAACAGATACTTACCAGTGTGTTACAGTTGCCTGCAGTATGCAGTAGAGTAAAATGCTATGTAGGTCTATAGCATAGGAGCAATGGGTTATAGCATATGGAGTGTTTAGTAGGCTATACCATTTAGGTTTGTGTAAATACAATCTATGATGTCTAAAAATGATGGAATCACTTGGCAATAAATTTCTTGGAATGTGTTTTCATTGTTAAGCAATGCATGACTGTGTAAATATTTTCTCCCATTCAGTAGTTTGCCTTGTTGCTTTGTTAATTATTTCCTTTGCTATGCAGAAGCTTTTTTAGTTTGAAGCAATCTCATTTGTCTATTTTTGTTTCTGTTTCCTGTGCCTTTGGTGTCAGATCCAAAAAATTGTACAGACAAATTTCAAGAAGCAGTTTTTTCTGTTTTATTCCAGTTTATAGTTTCAGGTCTTACATTTAAGTCTTTAATCCACTTAGAGTTGATTTTTGTAGATTCTGTGACATAAAAATGCAACCAATTTCATTCTTCTTCATTTGAATATTCAGTTTTCCCAATACCATTTTCCTATTGCCCAATTCATTGAAGAGTCTATCATTTTTCTTTTGTACATTCTGTGTATGCTTGTTAAAGATCAGATAACTATAGATGTGCAGATATATTTCTGGGCTCTCTATTCTGTTCCATTTTTCTATGTGTCTGTTTTAATGTCAATACCATATGTTATGATTACTGTAGCTTTGTAATATGTCTTAAAATCAGGATGTGTGGTCCCTCCAGCATTATTATTCTTGTTCAAGATTGATTTGGATATTCAGGGTTTTGCAAGATTCCATATGAATTTTAAAATCATTTTTTCAGTTTCTAAAAAAAAATGTGATTTGGTTTTTGATAGGGATTGTGTTAAATCCTTAGATAATTTTGAGTAGTATGGACTTTTTAACACTAACTTGATTTAGAATTGGAAATTGTGTCTCAAAAAAACCATCAATTATTCCAATCCATGAACACTAATCTAATCCATTCATCTGTGTATTTTTAAATTTCCTTCATTAATATTTTACAATTTTCATTATAGAAGTTTGTTTTCACTCTTTAGTTAAATTCATTACTAAATTTAATATGATTAAATGTTACTATTTTTATTGTTATTGTTGATGGGATTGTTTGCTTAATTTGCTTTTCAACAAGACAGTAATTCTTGATAAGAGAGGAACTTAATAACTCAGAGTGACAAGTAGGATTTATCTCATCTTGAGTAATTAAGAGAGCTAGCTGGAATAATATACTGATGATTCCTATGCCATATTTAGGCTCAATGGAAAGGAAAATTAACATCCATTAGCATCTCCAGGAGTGGAGAGTGACAGCAGTTATATATATGATCACTGACATGATTTTTTATGCTTACATTCTTCTCCATTTCTTTTTTTCTTTCTGTTTTTTTCTTTGTTTTTTCTTCCCATCCTTTCTTCCTTTATTCATTCTTCCCTTCTTTCTTTTTTTTTTTTTTACAGTGTATACATTCCTCCATTTTTCTATATCCATTGTCTTTTGTCTTTTCTAAAGCTTCCATAACTCTCACTGGTCTACTTTCAGAGTAGAAAGTGGATCACATCAAAAATACATGAAAAGGATCACAAGGAGTTTTCATGTATTATTTATTTCTACAAGTATGGCCAACTATATTGTTCTCCGCTTGCACAGTTCTAAAGTTATTCATGTTGACTTACTCTATTCCCACTCCCGTAAAATACATAATATTTCTTTATGTAGGCTTTATTTTTTTATGATGTGAACTTATTTTACAAATATCCAGAATAGATTTCTTTATCTACAAATTACTCAAAAAGTGGCAAATAGTTTTAAATAGTCTATTTGACATACTTGATATGCATACACAGAAGGCCAATTATTAATTTTATGTCTCTTTGATTGCTTATGTTCTCTATACACCTCATTATGTGAATTAACAGTTTTTCTGAAATTTGGTTTATACTGAAAATTAAATAGTTTGGGTAACTTTTCCATTAGGGAAATGATATCACAATAATAAATGAAGGCTGCAAAACTAAGTGTCTTCAAGAGACATTAAAAAGAGTGAAAGACTATGAGATACTATCATACCAGTTAGCATGGCGATTATTAAGAAAGTGAGGAAACAGATGCTGGAGGAGCTGTGGAGAAACAGGAACACTTTTACACTGTTGGTGGGAGTGTAAATTAGTTCAACCATTGTGGAAGACAGTGTGGTGATTCTTCAAGGATCTGGAACCAGAAATATCATGTGACCTAGCAATTTCATTACTGGGTATTTACCCAGAAGATTATAAATCATTCTACTATAAAAACACATGTGTTTATTGCAGCACTATTTGCAATATCAAAGACTTGGAACCAACCCAAATGTCCATCAATGATAGACTGATTAAAGAAAATGTGGCACACACACACCATGGAATATTATGCAGCCATAAAACAGAATGAATTTATGTCCTTTTCAGGGACATGGATGAAGCTGGAAGCCATCACTATCAGCAAACTAACAAAGCAACAGCAAACTAAACACTGCATATTCTCACTCATAAGTGGGAGTTGAACAATGAGAACACGTGGACACAGGGAGGGGTCGTGGACACAGGTAGGGGAACATCACACACTGGTGTCTGTCAGCAGGGGTTGGGGAGCAAGGGGAGGGAGAGCATTAGGACAAATAACTAATGCATGACAGGTTGATGGGTACAGCAAACTCATCATGGCACATGTATACCTATGTAAGAAACCTGCATATTCTACAAATATATGCCAGAAGTTAAGTAAAGTTGTTATTTTACTTAAAGTAAAATTTTTAAAAATAGTGAAAGAAAAATATAACCTTAGTACTGATGAACAAAAAACATTGAGTTTTTTGAATTTTTATGCATTGGAATTTATAATGCATTACAAATCATTTAACTGAGCTAATGGTTCTGTTTTTTAACAAACAATAGGTAACAGTATAACAGATGTGAAAAAAAAGATGAGAGACAAACACAAAATGTCACATACACTCAAATTAAAATTGAAACAATGTCTTCAGTATCTTCGTGGTGACATTATTGTAGTGCTGTAAAAAAGTTGGTGAAAATAATATGGCCATCTTTTCCTCACAATGGAAACCTGATCAAAGCAATGTAATTTCTAGCTTTTGTAGTTAGCTCTTAATGTGCTTGATAAATAGAATTCTCATCAAAAAAGTACTGTTGGTATAAAAAGTGACAAAGAACATCGCCTTTTTGTGTAAGGTATAATAGAATTTAGGTTGCCCTCTAGGAGTGAAAATAGAAAAAGCCAAATTCAACAGATATGTTTTACCATTAGCATGATTCTACCAAGCAATTGTCTATAAAGGTGTGAACAAAGATAGTCTCTCCTCCCGTAATTTAAATCTGGCTTCTAGGATAGCCTAACTATAAGAAGAAAATGCACTAATTTATAAAAGGAAGCATGCAATCTGCTTGGCAATCAAATGTTTAATGTGAATACATAAACAGGAAATGCTTTTACATAGGCCAGTTAGATATACTATCATCTATCTGTTTTCATCTCTATTTTTCACACCAATCTCTCCAACATCATTAATGGAGCATCTATCATAATGAATAGCTCCGTTTCCAACCAATCACTCACCCATACCTCCATGCATTCATTCATTCACTTAGCCAGATACCATCTATGAGCCAACGTTGGAGCCTCTCATGTTCTGTGCTAATAACTGAGTAATGTCTATGCAGTAGTTAACTCACTAAAGTGACTAATACTTTTAGCACTTTCTTGGTAATAAATGGAATGGTGGTCCTACAGCAAAAGCACAAAAAACTCAACCTGATTTTTCAAAATAAAACAACAGCTTGAGAGTTGACCCTAGTGAAACTGACTCAGTAGTCCCACAGACAGTTTTTTGTTTGTTTGTTTTTATCTAAACATAGAATTTGACCCTCTGGTCTTAAAGCCTGAAACATTTGTTTTGTCTGAGTTTCTTTCTCAGGAAAGGACTTCTAGCCCTCTCCAAAAGTATCAAAGAGCTGAAAGTCAACAGATGTTGACTTATTTGGGATAATGTTTATTGTAAGCAATGCTGCCTAATCACACAGCTACCATCCCATCTTTATATGAGAAACAGAAATAGGATCTCATTTGTCCACAGAGTAGAAAAAAGAATGTATTTTCTCTTTATTCAACGTTCATATGGCACTGAGGAAGTCCATGGTCAAGGGAAGCAATTACTTTCCCCAAGATCAAACAACTATCACGTGGCAGAGTGGGATTTAGTTCTTTGTCTGTCAGAACTCTGACCTCTGTTGAGATTCACACCACACTTATGTGTTTTAACACTGTTCCTGTCACCTCTTCCCTTACCAACTGGAGGGCATGATTTAAAATTACATCACTTTACATAGGGCCTAAATGCTGTATCAATCACAGCAGATTAAAAATCTTCTTTAATTGATAAATAGGTCCTACCTTTTTCTTATGGACCTAGTCAAATAATATTGAAGAAACCCACCTTTCATGGAGTGTCAATATTTTACCCAGTGTGACCCACTTCAAGAAATTTGTCTTAAGAAATGAATCAAATGAAAGCATGACAATTATTTTTAAAAACAGAAAAATAAGAAAGACTGATGATCTAGAAGATTATATCTACAAATAATAACTTTAAAATAAGAATATAATACAGTTGTTTATACAATAACCTTAAAACCTTATGACAAGGTGATTTTATGTGGAAATGTATATATCACCCAAAAGGAAATAAATCCTAAAGACAAATCCAAATACTTTATGAATAAAAACTAACTAAGGCCGAACACACTACAAATAGAAGAGGGGCTTGGGGAGGGATACCGAGGGGGTAGGAAAATAACATTGAGAGAAATACCTAATGTAGGTAATGGGGAGATGGAGGCAGCAAACCACCATGGCATATGTATACTTATGTAACAGTCCTGCAAGATCTGCACATGTACCCCAGGACTTGAAGTATAATAAAAAAAGAAAAGAAAGGAACAATGATATGTTTGTAGCCTAAGGTTAAGAAAGATTTCCAAACAGACGAAAGTGAAAAATTTAAGAAGAATAACATTGATGTGTTTTTCTAGATCAAAATAAGAATAAAAGCCAAAGGCCATTACAAGAAAAATACCCAAATGACTAATTAATGTGAGAAATGATGTTTTCATCAGCAATAATATATAAATAACAATTGCATTGCCAACCATTAAATAGGCAACATTTTAACATTTTGATTAGAGTATTTGTTCAAAGAATTAGAAAACAAGCAGTCATTTACTGCTGGTAGGAGTATAATGCTACGGCCAAATTAAAAGGCAATTTGACAGTAATCTCAAAATAAAGAAGATAAATAAAATACTCCTTTAAGACCACATCAAAGAATATGCAAAATGAAATTGCATTGTTTCTAATAATTACTATAATTAAATGGGAAAAACTTAAATGTATATTAATAAGAAAATTTTTAATTAAAGTTAGGTCAACCTATATTTGTAAATACCATGCAGTAGCTAGGAGAAAATTTAACCTATATATACTGAAATACAATATTTTTAAGATCAAAAATTAGTTGAAAAGAACACCTAGAGAAATGCTGCAGTTAAATAAAGGCAAAAGAATCTCATGAAGCTACTAAACAGTTTCCTTTAAACAATAAGAAAAACTAAATTCTCAGAGGTGGAAGAGCCTGTAAAATATTTTGCATATATTAATCGCCTAAAATACTGACTTAGGAGGGCATCACATTTTAAATGACTTGACAGTGACTAAAATGAACAATCAAAAAGCCCTATTTAAAATAGAAGCTTAAATATAAGGTATTTATACGTACACACGTATCAATATCCTGTGCATATATATAGACTGTAAGAATTGTATTACTACTCTATTTCTAAAATTCTAGATTTTGTAAAATTAAGGATCAGGATAAAATAAGCTAGAATAAATTTCTTGCCATTTATAAAATAATAAGATAGATATTTTAAAAAATTTAAAATACAACTTGGAGAATAAATATATATCTTCTATAAAGGAGCAAAGGAAACATTTTTAAAGACAAAGAAGAAAATGAAATGTTATTCTATAAGTAAACAAATGACAAGAATAAAGAATCTTATCTGCCATAATCATACTAATTTTCTGCTTCAATAATGACATTTGAATATTTTCTTTTTTTATATTTTCATATTTTTAATATTTGGTAAGTTTGCATAGCATATTTTTATTATTTGAATGTTTGGATTTTTGATTATTAGGATGTTAATCTTATAATGGATCTATCAATTTTTTATGCTCAAATTTACATTCATCTTATGCTTCCCATATTTTTTCCACTGAGATACTCTTCAATACAATGAATGAAGGGACATCATTAAAACATTCCATTTTGCTATTATATTAAATTTTGTCAACTAAATATTAAATTGTTTAATTATTTGAAAATCTTCCTCTTCATATCTATATCCCCAAAATAATTTCAATTTTTAATTACTTTTTTAAACTAAATTTTTATTATAACCTAAGTATATTCAATTTAAAGCAAGTGATGCAATATTTTTATGACACAAATGTTATAATATAGCATCACACACACTACAAACAACTGATTATTGTGCTATAACACAAAGTAATATGCATCAGCATTCTCAAAGATACAGATGGACTATTTAAGAAATTACACATTTGTTTTTAATTTAAAAATAGAAAAGAAACCATTGTGGTAAGTTTAACAAACTGAGATCATAAAAATGAGAAGAGAAGTATTTAGAAAAATATTAGAAAATATATTAAGGCAATTATTTTAAATACATTAGAAACAAATATATTTATAGCCTGATGGCATCAGTCTTTTAAGGTTTCTATACTTTGGTAACCAACATGACATGAAATATAAGTTTTATGTATTAAGCCCTTTTCTTTAGATGCATTTTAGCAAATTAATTCCATATATTAAAAATCTATAAAATACTATATGCTAGCAAAGATTTTAAAGAAGCCTCTATATTCAAATAGATACAGGTAATTCTATTATATCTCAATCAGATGTAACAACCTATAGTCATGTCAAATGGAAACAGTAACTATAGAAACAAGAGATATGCATGATATGATAAGAATGTGGAATATAAAATTCTCTTTCCTTTGATAATAAAAATATTTATGTAAAATATTATTATATAACATTTAACTATGAAATAATGTTTTGAAAGTCTTTTTGTTTTTCCTCAGCAGCTATCTCATATTATTTTTAATATAGAGAAAATATTTGCCTACTTAATGCTGACTTTCATAATTATTAATATCAATTCTTTTTGGTAAATTAAATAACTATATTTTGGTAAACATATCTAATATGTAATACAATTATAACATTTTAATAAGCATTGTATATAATTTATTCATAAAGAAATGATATGTTAATAAAAATTATTAGTAAAAATACTTATACAAGACTAAAAGATGTTGAAAAGTGAATTTAATGATATTTCAGTAAAAATAACTATTAATATATTGAATTATATACAGGGGGATATGTAATAATTTAATTTTTATATTTTGTGTTTTAAGTTATAATTCAAACACAATACACCAAACATTTGACTGTAATTCCACTCAGATGCTCTAAATTGAAAACCTGTAAAGACACATTTTTATGCACATAGAAGATTGATTCTAAAGTTTATAAAGGAAAACAGAAAAAGGCAAATTATGCACAAAAAAAATAAGCTTGGCTGAAATAGCTATCAGATATTATGCTCACTACCTGCGTGGTGGAATCACCTTTATTCCAGACCTCACATCATACAATATACCCATGTTAACAAATTTGCACTTGCACCCCTTGAATCTAAAATATAAGTTGAAATTATTTTTTAAAATTACATACAGCTTCAATATTTATATCTAATAAGAGTCGTTGGAAATAACTTCTATTTAGTATAACTATTGAAGTTATTTTTATCATTTTTAAGTAATAAGAGTAATTATTGTCAGTAATCATCAACAGCTAAACAAAGGTAACTTTCACCCAGATGAACTACATTTCCTGTGAAAAATAACATACTATAATTCAGCATGATGTTACTTCAGATCACTTGAATTTTCAGGAAACATATAATTTTCTCTCCTTATTGCTGTACCATTTGAAAAAATTTACTCCATAAAGTCATAGTATTTAAAAGAAGGAAGACGCCTTAACTACAAATCACTTGGCAGGGCTTAGGAGTCATTAATTGCTAAAGTCCTGATGTGAAATTTATGTTTCCTTTTAAGATCCTCAACTCAATTCAAAGCCATTATCTCTATTAATTATTTGAACACATCTTAAAATATTTAATGTATATAGCCAGAAAAGATAATTTATAATAGTTGGTTCAATAGTCAGAGATAACTGTGTCTATTCACCTCCATGTTCCATATTAAATGTATAACCTAATAATTTGATCAACCAATCATGAACTTATGAAACCCTAGGTTTTAAAGTTGACAGATGCAATTTTGGCTTGAAACCATTCATTTATCTTCACTATAGATTATGATACTGAACAATGGGAATTTGTTTGTCAAGAATTATTACAGAACGTCCTTGGTTTCTTTTGAAACCAGAGAGAAAATTTGGCATGCAGGCTGATGGCAGATGAACTCGCTGAATATAAAAAAGAAGAAAGAGTGACATTCAAGAATGTTTGCTGTATAGTTACTGTTGCTATATCACAGTTTCGGATCTTTGTGGACCTTTTAAGAAGCATTCAGAATGTACACCTGAAGCAGAGGAGGAATGCATTATTTAACACTGGCTTCCTTTCTCGGTTAAGAAAGGTACCCCTCAGCATGTCAGCCTAAAAAAAAAAAAAAAAAACACACACAGATGGCTATGCATGGTGGCTCACGCCTGTAATCCCCATACTTTAGGAGGCTGAGGCGGGGGGATTACGAGGTCAAGAGATTGAGACCAGCTTGGTCAATATGGTGAAACCCCGTATCTACTAAAAATACAAAATCAGCTGGCTGTGGTGACACACGCCTGTAGTCTCAGCTACTTGGGAGGCTGAGGCAGGAGAATCGCTTGAACCCAGGAGGCGGAGGTTGCAGTGAGCCGAGATTGCATCACTGTACTCCAGCCTGGCAACAGAGCAAGACTCTGTCACAAAAAGCAAAAAAAAAAAAAAAAAAAGGAAGAAATCCAAGAATTTATTCTAATGGGAGGGATGGTCAGGTTCTACTTCTTCATCTCAGTTTTGGTTACAAATCTGTAACATTTTTATAGTTACAGGAGAATCACTTGAACCAGGGAAGCAGAGGTTTCAGTGAGTAGAGATCATGCCACGGCACTCCAGCCTGGCTTCAGAGTGAGACTGTCTCAAAAAAAAAAAAAAAAAAAAAAAAAGGGAGAAAACATGTCCTAATTTAATGAATTCATCGGAGAAAAATATGTCCTAATTTAATGAATTTATCAGAAGTAAGCAAAGAGGATTATAACCCCGATACACACCTAACAGCAAGTCACAGATGCACCGGAAGAGGGGAGAGTAAGAGCAATGTTTTTTTAGCAAAAAAGGAAAGGTTCACACAAACTGCTTAAAAACAGAGTTTGTTGGTTTTAGAGGATGAAAGCCAGAGCTGACATCAATTTATTGGTGGAGATGACTTTCCTGAGCAAATGTTCTTATGAGAGCATCTTATTTGAATCGCTGCAGTCGGAAAGAATGTTTAGTGATAAACTTGGTCATATGTACACACATGCAAAATGTAGGTCATGAGAAGTGTTAAATGCATAAAAAGACATAAAGTGATTTCTTGTGGAGTTATTTTAGAAAGTCCTTGATATAGTCTTATCTCAGACTTGCAAGCATGGGCCTTCCTTTCTTGCGCTTTCCGGACTCAAATTCAAGTCTTACAGACATGACTCTGTCCTGGTATGTAAAATTTTTATAGGTGCTAACTCTTCTACAATCCAGAGGACGCTCTTCAGGGCAGAGTGAGTTCTTCCAGCATTGAAGAAGACCCCAGGGCAGACAGCAGAAAGGCAGGGCATTTGCACCAAAACTATAGGTGGAATCAAAGAGGCTGGCCAGGGAACACAGAAGCTGAGCTCCAGAGCTCCATAATATATAACACAAGGAAGCCACTGCATGGCATGCACAGTTCTAGGGCCTTGGAATTAACTGGGCCATTGAATGCTAAGGGTTAAAAGTGAAGAGACATATGTACAGTCACTAACTTTAATGAGTTGATAAGACAGTACGTGATTAAGCAAAGATACCCCACCATTTGAAGAAATCAAGAGCAGTGCAAGACACTTTAGTCTTAGTATAAAATGAGTGACTTAGACAAATGTAGAAGTTCATGTATTTAAAGGTTCATCCCCTAACCAGTTGAAACCTCCTTGTAAGCAGGGGGCATTTAAAGCTTTGTATTGTAACGGTGAAGCACAAGTCATGTACTCACTGGATAAGTACATGTTCCAAACGAAAGAAGGAAAGAGAGAAAAGCAAGGAAGACAAAAGAATCTGTAAAGTTTAAAGCAGTTCAGAAAAAGGAACTTAAGAAAGAGTTTTACAACACATAGGAAGTTGAAAAATCATCTGTGCAGTAATAGTCACGTCCTTTTGCTAGACTGGTTTATTATGTATTCTAACATAATGTTTTAGAAAAAAAAAGTTCAATGTATTAATGAAAGGAAAGGAAACAATTGTAACTACCTTCAAAATGCAACTCAAAAGTACTTTATTTCATTACATTTGAAAGGAAAATTTTAGTAAATTAAATTAATTTTATAGCTAGATTTTTATTAGGTTACTGTAAACAATATTTATTATGGAAAAAGTAGTTCAATGCTATTACAATCAGAAGTAAGTTTATGATTGAAATATATTCTAGAAATAATTTATTTGGCAGATTACTCAGAGACTTTTTAGCTTAGAGAGAATTAGATTTGTAAAATCAAAGTCTGTGTCAAGTGCTTTACTATTTCCAAGGAGTAAACATTTAAAAATACCTGTAAAAATCAAAGGCTGTAAAACTAAAAGCGTACAGAATTCAAGCAAATAACGTAAACATGTGATTTGGGCCAGGTGCAAAACAGTAGCTTATGACTGACTCTTTAGTTAACTGAAAAATGCATAGCTTTCTAAGGACATCCATTCAAATCACACTAAAGAAAGCTTTATGGTGTTCAAAAACAAAACAAGAACAACAAACAAAGAAAAATAATTTTGTGCACCTGTGCATCAGTTATCCCCAATTATACTATGTAGAAAACAATCACACAACCTCTGTGATGTATTTCGATAAACATATACTTAACTTATACATCTAGAGGATTCCATTGATTTCAACTGGGCTCACTCGTGTCTTTGGTCGGTTCATATCTATCAATTATCTGTCTTTCAGATGACTTAAGACAGCCTTGCCTGGCACGACTAGAGAAACACAGTTTGAAAAAGTTATCGTTTGTCATCCTCCAGCAGGTAAGCTTGAGCACTGACATGAGAATCATGTCATTCAAGAACGCAAAAGAGAAAGTCCAAACACCCCGAGCACTTTTTCAAGCCTCTGCATGCATCATCTATACAGTCCTCCTTCAGTATCCATATGGTGTTTGTTCCGGGTCCTGCACAGATACCAAATTTGAGGATACTGAATTCTCTGATATAAAATGGCATAGTATTTTCTATAACCTACACACTCTTAATCATCTCTAGATTACTTATAATGCCGAATACAAATAGTAGTTTTACTGTATTTTGGTTTCTATTTTTTTATTGCTATATATTTTTTTCTTTTTTATGTCAGAATATTTTTGATCTTGGTTGAATCCTCAGCTTCGGAACCTAAGGGGTGGACAGCCAACCCGATTAAGCTGTTACATTGGTTTAAGTTAATTATATGCCTGAACTCAGAATCCAGGACAGGGGAAATAGACTCAGTTTCTTAAGGGAGACAAACTGAAAAGTCATATGGCAAAAACAGACATAAAGAAGAAGAATGAAGAGAGTTGGCCATCATTTCACTCAATCTACTATACCTTGCACCTTATCACCAATAAAAGATTATATGTCTTTGAACTCTGCTATAGGCTACGATTGTATAAACTGAAGAATCATATATATTCTTGGTTAATGGTCTGTAATCACTCGAAAAGTTATTAGAACCACATAAGCTGTTGCTGTTAAAATTTTAATGATCATAAAGACATGATTTATAGTGGATCTGGTTCTTTTATTTATAAAGTATATATAATTACTCAGACTCTATTATTTCTTTATCTCTAGTATTCGCATATGCAGTTTTCACGATCTATTTTAGATCTTGACAAATCTGTTTTTGTCTTAGGGCTAGGGGAATATAAGAGAATTTGTGAAATTTATTTATTTTTAAAGATAAATGGTCAAGAAACTCCTGGCTCTGCTGCTGATAAAAGCATACATACAGACAAAAAACAAATCGTAAAATCTGTTTGACACATCTCATTTAAAGTTAACTTTCAGGACAGCCACATACATGTCTCTGTAAGACTTATCTCGCTGCCCTACCGCGTGTGAATAAGAATTGCATGTTTGTACTTGTATCTTCCTAACACACAGGAGTATTCATTGAATTTTCAGTTAGTGTTTGCTGAACTGCATTAGCTAAAATTGTTTCATATATGTTTTTAAAGACTTAGCTAAAGAAAGAGGACAGCGTACCTAACCCATTCCTTTCAATTTGTCATGATTCAGTTTGACAGTTCTTTTCCAGAGGTTATCAAAGACAATGGGGAAAAAATGAGAAGACGAGTTGAGATTAAAAGTTAAGATGTAAGAAGTTATTTTTGGACTTCCAACACAAAAGGTACTTGCCTAGCGCTAGGCTGAAGGGGTTCAAATGTGTGTTCTTCCCTATGCTCTGGCCAATGTTCTTCTACATTGTGTGCATGTAATTATGTTTTTTAATAAGGGTTTTGGTTTTTCTTTTTCTTTTTCTCCAGGCAGAGCCTTGCTCTGTCACCCAGGCTGAAGTGCAGTGGTGCAATCTCGGCTCACTGTAACCTCCTCTTCTTGGTTCAAGAGAGTCTCCTCCCTCAGCCTCCCAAAGTGCTGGGATTACAGGCATAAGCCACCATGCCAGGCCTTTTGTGTGTGTGTGTGACATGGAGTCTCACTTTGTCCCCAAGGCTGGAGTGTAGTGGCATGATCTCTGCTCACTGCAACCTCCACTTTCTAGATTCAAATGATTCTCCTACCTCAGCCTCCTGAGTAGCTGGGACTACAAGTGCCCACCACCACGCCCAGCTGATTTTTGTATTTTTAGTAGCTTCTGCCCTAGAGCACTATATACATCTGATGGTGGATGATTCTACTCTCAGGCTGGTTCAACCTTCTCATAAGCCATATTCAACCCAAAGGAAGAACTTAATTCTTTTTATCCAGAATGACTACTAACAACAAATTATTTTCACGAACTTAATGTTCTGATTACTCTAATATTGTCATCTCTAATAAACTTGTAAGATAAATTTGAAATATTTAAACGTGATGAATGTGTAACCTATTCAATGTATCATTTACCATTCACAAGCATTCATTTCTTAAAATTATTTAAGACTACCATAAAAGTTATATGTTAATAAATTATATTAAACTAAGCAGAGTCTATATCACTATTGTCATATATGTTGTTCTATGTCTGTCAAGATGAACATCTATTATTCTATTTTTAATGACTGTATTATCACAAGTGTAGGGAGTTTAAACATTAAACTATAATACCTGACTTAAATCCAGAAAGGAAAGAAAATGTCATAAATGCTTTTTGCACTTTGAATAGCATGCTTAAGAATAATATTCTTATTGATAATTCAGTACACAAAAGTGTTTAGTAGATTTAAAAATATGGTTAAATTATAAAGAGTTTTTTAAAATTGCATGTATGGTTCCAGCTACAACAAGCACAAATCTAATTACCATCTCTGCAGAAGAATAAAACCCACTGAAAATAAATAATACATACCAGCAAGATATGGGTTGAGAAAACGGCTAAAGGTTTTTTCCCCTTAAGAGCCTTGACGTGTTACTATTGCTAATAATGATCAACCATTGTGCATTTAACCTTCGGCACATTGCTCCATTGCTGAAAGTGTTTATACAAAAGTTATTATCAATTTATTCCATTACGTATTTACTTTTCTGGTTATATTTATATTCTTGTAAATCATGAAGCAAATAGTTTTAAAATAGTCTGAAGGCATTGTAGAATTTAAACAAATCACTAAATAATCCACAAATATAACATCACTGGCTAGATATGCACAGGTTGAGTTCCTAACCTCTTGGTGGAATTTTCCTAGCACAAGCACTGGGGAGTCATCAGCCGATCTCTTTCCAAACTGTGGCAAACTTAAAGACCTTTTCAAGGACCTGTCTGCTTCCTTAACCTAATTGCATTTACAATCTTCTGACTGTTTTGCTACAAGTAGCACTGAAATATTGAGGATGGTCAGGCTCTTCCAAGGAAAGGTATCTCAGTGTCAGCCATTCAAATGCATTGTTTCACAGGGGATGTATTTTGAGAAAGGGCAGATGGTAGCATTTCCCAGAACATCTGTTACCCATCATTCTTTCACAGAGCAACCCAGATGCTGTTGACAACTTCTATGTAAATCATGCTGACAATTTGTTCAATGCCTTTCCTGCTGAGACTGAGGTTGTCCTGGTCATACCATTTATCAGATATAGGAGATACTGCCATCCCACAGAAACAGTTCCAACTGTGTTTTGGCCAGGGAACAATAGCAGCCATTAAATCAAAGGAACAATTTATCTACCTTGAAGTTATCTCCATATTATCTCAAGGATTTCTGACCTCACCTCTCCTAGTCTTATCTAAAGGTGTACATTAGATGTTAAATGCTCTGCATAATAGAAAAATGTTAAATTACTTCCTGATACTTGTCCTTAGCTTTTATTATTATTTGTCAGAGGTAATCATTTCTTTGACCTTGCATTTTAAAATTACTTTCATCTCAGGGGAATGACATATAAGAGTGAAATTATGCATGCATTGCTGTATAAATGTCAGATTTTTTAGTTTGCAAATGCCTGCTATAAAATATTCACAGTACTGAAAGTTGATTTACAACCCATTTCAGCCTGTAATCTATCGTATTCTAATTTTGTACCTTATATCAGAGTGCATTTTTCACAATGTTGAAAAGAAAACAAAAAGAAATCATTTCTTAATTAACCTACCTAAGAAAATGATAAACTAAAACATTGGCGTTTATTACATGATTATAGTTTTTCTAAACAAACTTAATTACACCATGATGCAGGTTATAGAGATGAAAAATGTATAATTATATTTTAAAATACCTAAGCTTATGAAGGCATTATACATAAGCAGATCTACCTGTCAAAAAATAATGAAGAGAAAAACATTAAAAAATTTATTAACTAACTTTAAGTACAAGTTTTGCACATCAAATATCCATTTAATTTGCAAAGTAAATAAATTTTACTTTGGGATGTTGGTTAATCTGCATTTGATACTAATTGATTATGTCTCAATCATTTTTGTCACATAATAACAGGTTGACAGAAACCACTGGGAAAAATAGGTTATAAAATATTTTAGATATATTCTCTATCTTTTAAAAATTATATATATACATATATATCTAATATGATAGATAGATGTACACACACAATTGCAAAATAAAAATAGTAACTGTTACATTGCCCCACCACCTTATTAAGGTGGACTGTAAACATTAATAATAATTTTTACACTATAAAAGAATGTACAGATAATTTAATGTGGATTCTTTTTCAGACAGCCAGACTATTACATAAAAATTGCTTTGGACTAATAGCAATGTTAAATCTCAATTTTATATAAGATGGAGACCGTTGCTTCAAAATTCAGAGATACCTTTTCTGTGTAAAATGTAATCGAAGGTTAATCAACTTACTGGTTGGGGGATTATTCTTTCTCTTTTTTTTGATACAGGGTCTTGCTGTGTCACCCAGGCCAGAGTTTGCAGTGGCACAACCACTCCCACTGCAGCCTTGACCTACCTCCTGGGTGCAAGTTTTCCCCCCAACTCTACCTCCCGAGTAGCTGGAACTGTAGGTTCACACCCCATCACTTGGCTAATTTTTTAAATGATTTTGTAGAGACAGGGTCTCCCTATGTTGCCCAGGCTGGTCTAGAACTCCTGGACTCAAGTAATCCTCCTACCGCAGACTCCCAAAGTGCTGGAATTACAAGCATGAACCACTGCACCTGGCCCAAGATGTTTTTTTAAAAAGCTTTTGGCAATGAATCCTCAAAAGAAAAGATAGATTTATGTGTGATTTATGTTCGGTATGTACCTGAATTTGTATTATACATATATACAACATCTGGAAATAATAATATATTATATTATCTGTCACTAACTAAACATAAATGATATGATAAGAAAAGTTAAATTTAGCAAATCAGTACTTTTTAATAATATACTTATAACAATATTAATTTTCTAATAAAACATCTCAAATATTATGGTACCAAAATAAAATATTCATTAAGCAACTTTTTTTATTTACTTATCATTTAGGTCAATGATTTAAGTTAATTGGATCATAGAGTTAAAGCCACACACACATACATATATACACACACACATACACTTTTTACACTATTAGATCAAATTAAATAGGTACAACAGAAACTAAGGTGAAAAAATGTTTTTAGTAGCCAGATTTTTCCAAGTTAATCTATATTGAATATTTCCTAAATTGTTTCTGTAGAAGAAAATCACATTATGCAGAATAACTTTGACCTGAAACTCTTAACCTCAGGTTTATTTTTTTTAAGACTGTGGCTTTGCCTGTTAAAATTCAAATCTCATCAGAGCCTTCTAGCTACTGGCAGAATTCATGATGTGGCAAATTAGATGACCGTACATTCTAGTTTGCCCAAGATATCTCAGTAATGGTTGTTTTCCTGCACAATTAATAATACCCTCATTCATTCAAATTGCACAGGTTTGGATGATAAATTATATGGCCACGCTACTTACTAACCACCCAAGTGTATCATGGTGCTGAAACAAATCTCAGCATCAATTCACATCTGAGAATCTTTGACACAGCTTGGTTTCTGATTTGTGAATTACTCATATAGAATGCTTGGGTCAATTTATCCACAACAGATTTCAGTGGCTCGTAGTGTATCTTTAAAAGGGATTACAGAAAAGTCTACTTAATATTAATGTTCATAATGTGATTCTAAAAGAAAACGGTAGTGCCTCCTCACATACTGGCAAACAGAAAGGTTTACTATTTTTAGGACCATAGAAAGCATTACATAAGGGAAGTCTGTTTGCAGTTGTAGTTGACAAACTGACTAGTCTCAAAGAAAGAGAAAAAGATAATAGATGTGAAAGTGTCTAAGTGCCAGGTGTTCTTTGAGTCCTGATTCGTCAGAAGCTTTCACTGTAAAAATGCAAGATTCCAGGAACCCGACCCTAGTAATATCTCCAAGTTGAGCTACAAATGCATTCTGCTACGGATAGCAAATAACCTCCTTAAATTTGGTCCACTCCACTTACTTTGTGATAGGTATATATGGGGACAATCTATCTCATTTCATTAGATATAGAAATTAAGCCTTTTAATTGGTTATAAAAGGTTGAGATACTTTGAAAAGCATCCATGTCAATAATTAAGTCAACTATATATAAAAAGTATATAGTCATCTTAATCAGTAACTTCTCTCTGGCTCAATATTTAATCTATGGACATTAAGAGCTATATGAAATTCAGCTTCATCACTTGTATTTCAAATACACTTCCTTTGAGTCAAATTAAAGTGTATTTCCAAATATGAAAAAAATGTATCTAGAGACAGTGTGTGTCTACATAACAGGGTCAGTGAGTAGATTAAAATTGGTCCTAACGTATCATATATTGACTCCAGTCCAGGCAGTCAGAGTTTATGATAAATATCAGATGCTGGAATTAAACTTTTCCAGGGGTTGTTAGTTTCAAAATGATGAGTGAAGTACACATCACCTCTTCTTTGTGCATCAAACCCAGTACGTTATTAAATGACATTAATAAATAATAAAAATATAAGATATAAAAAATATATAAATGTATTTATACTCAAAAACAAAGAGGAGGAAATTTGGTTGATCAGAAACTGTGAGAAATGCTTCAACGTTTAAATACAAAATGAGACAAAATAAATATCAAAGTTATAGTTTGAGAGGCATGCCGAAGTGTGTCATAGAGTGCTAACACAAAATGTAGCCCCATGCCAGGCAATATGAGAGCTTTGACCTACCTAAGTGATAACATTTCATCAATGGTGACAGGCTAATTTAATCCAAACACTTAAAAAAAAAAAACCTCTATATCTTTTCACCTAATTAGTTTCCTTGGACCAAAGGGTGTGATGAAAATTAACTTTTTCTTGGTATATTGTAGAAAGAGTTCTAAATATAAAATTTCTGATTTAACTTATCTTTATTATGAGACTTTATTTACTATTGAAAAACTCTAATTTAAATATATATCCTTTCTAACCCTTTAGGTTATTTACTTTTCTGTCAGTTCAAATACACTAATGACTATAGTAAAAAAGGTAAATCCAGTCAATTTTACTGAATGCCAGAGAAATGACCTCTAAGATTGTACAAAGTAATGCAAACTTATTTCTCAAAATTTTGAATAACTGTCTCAATGAAATAAATATCCATGTGTCCTATCATCATTCCTAGTTCCCTCAAAACTTGAATGAAATCACTTTAGCTGCCTGATTTTAAACTGGAAATATTTTAATGTCTGTAGAATCTGTACACCCAACAACTGACATATCAGCAACAGAAATCTAGATGTACAGGGGTTTTCTTTAGTTCCTCCATATCAAGAGCTAATTAGCAAGATCATTCCACCATGAGACACTGCTTTAGCACTTCCTGGGCAAATTCTTTTTATGTCCAGACTTGTGAGTCAAATCTAGAGGGAAATGTTCTTACATTTTAAAACTAAGAAAGATGCTGTTAATAACTAAGTAGCTGGTATTTTCTAATCTATATGCACTGTTGACATAAACATCCTAGAACAATTGAAGATGCTTCCCTCTCCAAGTATATTATTATTATTAGATGCAATCTCGCTGTCACCCAGACTGCAGTGCAATGGCAATCTTGGCTCACCATAACCTCCACCTCAGCCTCCGCCTCAGCCTCCGCCTCAGCCTCCACCTCAGCCTCCTGAGTAGCTGAGATTACAGTCACTCACCATCATGCCCAGCTAACTTTTGTATTCTTAGTAGAGACAGGGTTTCACCTTGTTAGGTTTCAGAGGTAGCATGAACTCCTGACCTCAAGTGATCTGCCTGCTTCGGCCTCCCAGAATGCTGGGATTATAGGCATGAGCCACTGCATCCAACCCCAATTTTATATAAATACAGTAAAATTTATATAAATACAGTAAAATTAGTGGCAAAAAAATTAATGAAGTTCTCTCTATATCTTAAGCAATATTCTATTATCCCTAAAAATGTTTCCCTCTCTAAGTATATTATTTATATAAATAAAATTAGAAGCAAAAAACAATTAATGAAGTCCTCTCTATATCTCAAACAATATTTTATTACCTAAAAAAATCATAGAATTCCTCCATCTTAATCTTCTCCCTCTATATTTTATGAAAACAAATATTGAGCCCAATTTTATTACTATAATATTACTTTATTATTTGTTTTACCTGCATTCATATATTAATTCAATCGTTCATTTAACAAACATTTAAATAAGTACCCAAGATTTAATAAGCAATTTTAAAGAAAAATCAAGGACTAGGTTACATCGTTCTATTATTGGCCTTTGTTAACAGAAATAATTTATAGGTAGACAATTTTAGTTTAAAAATTTGCATAGGAAAAATCGCGTCATCACTGGTCATATCACAACCTAAAATATTTGAAAGAGGGCTATGTTTTGTTTTTTTAATCTTTCTTCATGTAAGTACACGAATTAAGGCTTTTAAAAGACTACAGTAACATACAAACATCACAGAAAAAAGAAAATGTATCAAGTATGCTAATCATGTGCTTTTATTTTCATGAAACAAAAATCAACACAAGAAACAGTTTTTCCAGGAATCTAACAAGTATGAAATAGAATACCTTAACATTGTTTTATATAAGTAAACATTTTCTTAGCCAGATATGTTAGATTCCTAGAGTTGCCATAATAAACAGCCACAAACTAGGATACTTAAAGAAAAATATGTTGTCTCACAATTGTGAAGGCTGAAAGTCTGAAATCAAGGTTTCGGCAAGGTCATACTTGCTCTGAAATCTGTGAGGGAATTTTTCATCACCTCTACTGTGGGGGGTGCTTTGTCAGCAATCTTTGGTGTTTCTTGGCTTGCAGCCACATACCTCTACTCTCTGCCTTGATCATCATATAGTATTCTTCTAGTGTGTCTCTGTTTTCACATGTCTACTTATAAGAACATCAGTCATATTGCATAAGAAGTTCTCAACTTCATTTAACTAACTACATCTCCACTGACCCTATTGACAAGGTCAATTTCTGATATTGGGGGCCTGGGCTTTTCAACATATATTTTTGGAAGGGCCATTATTTGATCTGTAAGAGTCGACCCTCTGACCCCCGAATTTTATTTTCCACATATAAAATGCATTTATTCCATGCCAACACCCTGAAAACTCTTAACCCACTCCAGCATCAACTCTAAGATCAAAATCATGTTTTAAATCATGTAACTCAATTATGTTAGAGACTTTGGACATGATTCCTCAGAGACAAATTTCCCCTCCATCTGGAAACCTGCTAATTCAGACAGAAAGTTATCTGTTCAATGGTGAAATGTCTTTTGGTTGTGGGCAGTGACCCCCATTCTAATTCCCTGAGCCAGTGCCGTCTTTGCCCATCGTGGCAGCAGCAGTCCCAAAATCTCAGAAATATCCTGAGGGTCTTTATTCCCTTTTTTGTTTTAACAATAAGACATGTTGGCAGGGAATTGCTGTCAGCCCACGACCTGCCTCTAGAATCCCAGATGTCCAACAGCCTTAATTCACTTTTTCCCATCTTTGTCCCCTTCAGATCAAACTGGCAGTCTTTTTGCGGAGATGATTAATTGACTCCATAAATCATATACGTAATTTTTTTATTGTATTTTAGGTTCTGGGGACATGTGCAGATCTTGCAGGATTGTTGCATAGGTACACACATGCCAGGGTGGTTTGCTGTCTGCATGCCTCTGTCACCTACATCAAGCATTTCTCCCAATGTTATCCCTCCCCAACAGACCCCAGTGTGTGATGTTCCCCTCCCTGTGCCCATGTATTTTCATTGTTCAACACCCACCTATGAGTGAGAACATGTGGTGTTTTGTTTTCTGTTCTTGTGTCAGTTTGCAGAGAATGATGGTTTCCAGATTCATCCGTGTCCCCACAAAGGACATGAACTCTTCCTTTTTTATGGTTGCATAGTATTTCATGGTGGATATATGCCACATTTTTTTTTAGTAATCCATCATTGATGGGCATTTGAGTTGGTTCCTGGTCTTTGCTATTGTAAACAGTGCTGCAATGAACACAAATGTGCATGTGTCTTTATAATAAAATGATTTATAATCCTTTGGGTATATACCCAGTAATAGGATTGCTGGGTCAAATGGAATTTCTATTTCTAGATTTTTGAGGAATCACCACACTGTCTTCCACAATGGTTGAACTAGTTCACACTCCCACCAACAGTGTTAAAAGTGTTCCTATTTCTCCACATCCTCTCCAGCATCTGTTGTCTCCAGATTTTTTCCTCATCACCATTCTAACTGATGTGAAATGGTATCTCAATGTGGTTTTGATTTGCATTTCTCTAATGACCAGTGATGATGAGCTTTTTTTCATATGTTTGTTGGCCTTGTAAATGTCTTCTTTGGAAAAGTGTCTGTTCATACCCTTCGCCTACTTTTGAATGGGTTTGTTTCTTTGTTTTCTTGTAAATCTGCTTTAATTCTTTGTAGATTCTGGATATTAGCCCTTTGTTGCTGGTTCACTCTAACGATTGCTTCTTTTGCTGTGCAGAAACTCTTAAGTTTAAGTAGATTCCATTTGTCTATTTTGGCTTTTGTTGCCATTGCTTTTGGTGTTTTTTTCATAAAGTCTTTGCTTATGCCTATGTCCTGAATGGTATTGCCTAGGTTTTCTTCTAGGGTTTTTATGGTGTTAGGCCTTACATTTAAATCTTTAATCATCTGGAGTTAATTTTTGTATAAGTTGTAAGGAAGAGGTCTGATTTCAGCTTCTGCACATGGCTACCCAGTTTTCCCAACACCATTTACCAAACAGGGAATCCTTTCCCCATTGCTTGTTTTTGTCAGGTTTGTCAAAGATAAGTTGGTTGTAGACCTGCAGCATTATTTCTGAGGTCTCTGTTCTGTCCCATTGGTCTGTATTTCTGTTTGGGTACCAGTACCATGCTGTTTTGATTACTGTAGCCTTGCAGTATAGTTAGAAAGCAGGTAGCGTGATGCCTCTGGCTTTGTTCTTTTTGCTTAGGATTGTCTTGGCTATGTGGGCTCTTTGTTTGGTTCCATATGAAGTTTCAGGTGGTTTTTTTCCAATTCTGTGAAGAAGGTCAATGGTAGCTTGATAAGGATAACATTTAACCTATATATTACTTTGGTCAGTATGGCCATTTTCATGATATTGATTCTTCCTAACCATGAGCATGGAATGTTTTTCCATCTGTTTGTGTCTTCTCTCATTTCCTTGAGCACTGGTTTGTAGTTCTCCTTGAAGAGGTCCTTCATATCCTTTGTTAGTTGTATTCCAAGGTATTATATTCTCTATGTAGCAATAGTGAATGGGAGTTTGCTCAAGATATGTCTCCCTGTCTGATAAATGTGTATAGGAATACTTGTGATTTATTCACATTGATTTTGTATCCTAAGACTTTGCTGAAGTTGCTTATCAGCTTAACCAGATTTTGGGCTGAGATGATGGGGTCTTCTAAATATACAATCACGTTGTCTGCAAATAGAGACAATTTGACTTCCTCCTTTCCTAATTGAATACCCTTTATTTCTTTTTCTTGCCTGATTGCTGTGGCTAGAACTTCCAATACTATATTGACTAGGAATGGTGAGAGAATGCCCTTGTCTAGTGCAAGTTTTCAAAGGGAATGCTTCCGGTTTTTGTTTTTGCCAGTTCAGTATGATATTGGCTGTGGGTTTGTCATAAATAGCTTTTATTATATTGAGATATGTTCCATAAGTACCTAGTTTATTGAGAGCCTTTAGCATAAAGGGCTGTGGAATTTTGTCAAGGGCTTTCTTTGTATCTGTGGAGATGATCATGTAGTTTTTGTCTTTGGTTTTGTTTGTGTGATGGATTACATTTATAGATTTGTGTATGTTGAACCAGCCTTGCATCCCCACGATGAAGCCTATTTGACTGTGATGGATAAGCTTTTAGATGTGCTGTTGCATTTGGTTTGCAGTATGTTGTTGAAGATTTTTACGTCGAAGTTCATCATGGATCTTGGCCTGAAGTTTTCTTTTTCAGTTTTGCCTCTGCCCAGTTTTGGTATCAGGATGATGTTGGTCTCATAAAATGAGTTAGGAAGGATTCTCTATTTTTGTATTGTTTGGAAAGGTTTCAGAAGGAACGGTTCCAGATCCTCTTTGTACATCTGGTAGAATTCAGCTGTGAACCCATGTGGACCTGGACTTTTTTGGTTGGTAGGCTATTAATTGCTGCCTCATCTTCAGACCTTGTTATTGGTCTATCAGGGAATCAACTTCTTCCTTGTTTAGTCTTGGTAGAGTGTAATTGTCTAGGAGTTTATCCATTTCTTCCAGGTTTACTGGTTTATGTGCATAGAGTTGTTTGTAGTAATCTCTGATGGTAGTTTTGTATTTCTGTGGAATCAGTGGTGATATTCGTTTATCATTTTGTATTGCATGTATTCAATTCTTCCTTCATTTCTTTTTTATTAGTCTGGCTAGCAGTCTGTCTATTTTGTTGATCTTTTCAAGGAACAAGCTCCTGGATTTCTTGATTTTTTTTGAAAGGTTTTTTTCTATCTCTAACTCCTTTCGTTCTGCTTTGATCTTACTTATTTCTTGACTTCTGCTAGCTTTTGCATTTTTTTGATCTTGCTCCTCCAGCTCTTTCAATTTTGATGAAAGGGTATCTATTTTAGATCTTTCCTTGCTTCTCATGTTGGCATTTATTGCTATAAATTTCCCTTTAGACAGTACTTTAAATGTGTCCCAGAGATTCTGGTACATTGTGTTTTCATTCTCATTGGTTTCGAAGAACATCTTTATTTCTGCCTTCATTTCATTGTTTATCCAGTCATCATTCTGGAGCAAGTTGTTCTGTTTCCATGTAGTTGAGCGGTTTGGGGTGAGTTTCTTAATCCTGAGTTCTAATTTGATTGCACTGTGGTCTGAGAGACTGTTTGTTTTGATTTCTGTCCTTTTGCATTTGCTGAGGAGTGATTTACTACCAATTATGTGGTCAATTTTAGAGTAAGTGCAATGTGGTGCTGAGAAGGATGTTTATTCTTGGATTTGAGATGGAGAGTTCTGTAGATATCTATTAGGTCTACATGGTCCAGATCTGTGTTCAAGTTCTGGATATCCTTTTTGATTTTCAGTCTCATTGATCTGTCTAATATTGACAGTGAAGTGTTAAAGTCTCCCACTGCTATTGTGTGGGAGTCTGTGTCTCTTTGTAGATCGTTAAGAACTTACTTTATGTATCTGGGTGCTCCTGCACTGGGTGCATATATATTTAGGATAGTTAGCTCCTCTTGTTGCATTGGACCTTTTACCATTATGTAATGCCATTCTTTGCCTCATTTGATCTTTGTTGGTTTAAAGTCTGTTTTATCAGACACTAGAATTGCAACTCCTGCTTTTTTTTTGCTCTCTAATATTGTTATGTGTGAATTTGGCCCTGCCATTTTGTTACTGGCTGGTTGTTTTGTCTGTTAGTTGGCACAGTTTCTTCATTGCATCTTTGGTCTTTATCATTTGGTATGTTTTTTCAGTGGCTCGTACTGGTCGTTCCTTTCTGTGTTTAGTGTTTCCTTTAGAAGTTCCTGTAAGCCAGGTCTGGTGGTGATGAAATCTCTCAGCAATTGCTTGCCCATAAAGCATTTTATTTCTCCTTCACTTTTGAATCTTAGCTTGGCTGGATGTGAAATTCTGGGTTTAAAGTTCTTTTCTTTAAGGATGTTGAATATTGGCCCCCACCATTTTCTGGCTTGCAGGGTTTCTGCCAAGAGATCCGCTGTGTGTCTGAATGGCTTCCCTTTGCAGGTGACCTGACCTTTCTCTCTGGCTGCCCTTAGCGTTTTTTCCTTCATTTCACCCTGGTGAATCTGACAATTATGTGCCTTGGGGTTGCTTTTCTTGAAGAATATCTTTGTAGTGTTCTCTTTATTTCCTGGGTTTGAATGTTGGCCTGCCTTGCTTTGTTGGGGAAGTTCTCCCAGATAATATCCTGAAGAGTGTTTTCCAGCTTGGATTCATTCTCCCCATCACATTCAGGTACACGGATCAAGAATAGATTAGGTCTTTTCACATAATCCCATATTTCTTGGAGGCTTTGTTCGTTTCTTTTCACTCTTTTTTCTCAAATCTTGCCTTCTGGTTTTATTTAACAGAATTGATTTTCAATCTCTGATATCCTTTTTTTCTGCTTGATCAATTTGGCTATTGAAACT
This sequence comes from Cacajao melanocephalus, assembly GCA_963573385.1. NCBI lineage: Eukaryota > Metazoa > Chordata > Mammalia > Primates > Pitheciidae > Cacajao > Cacajao melanocephalus. Next base: position 17,005 of record CAUYLG010071797.1, on the reverse strand, counting down.
TGTATATGCCTGCCGAAGTTCTTGTGCTGTTTTTTTCAGCTCCAACAAATTGTTTATGTTCTTCTCTAAGCTGGTTTCTCTAGTTAGCATTCATCTTACCTTTTTAAAAGGTTTTTATTTTCTTTGCATTGGGTTAGAACATGTTCCTTTACCTTAGAGAAGTTGGTTATTTCCCATCTTCTGAAGTCTGCTTCTGTTAGTTTGTCAAACTCATGCTCCATCCTGTTTTGTTCCCTTGCTGGTGAGGAGTTGTGATCCCTTGTAAAATGAAAGGCATTCTGGTCTTTGATGATTTCATCCTTTTTGCCCTGGTGTCTTCCCATCTTTGTGGATTTATCTACCTTTGATCTTTGAAGTTGGTGATTTCAGATGGGGTCTCTCAGTGAACATCCTTTCTGTTGATGTTTCTTTTTGTTTTGTTAGTTTTCCTTCTAACTGTCCGGTCTCTCTGCTGTAGGACTGCTGGAGGTCCACTCTAGACATTGCCTGCCTGGGAATCACCCACGGGGGTTGCAGATCAGCAAGTATTGCTTCCTGATCTCTCCTCTGGTAGCTTCGTTCTGGAAGGGTACCTGCCAGGTGACAGCCAGAGCTCTCTTGTATGAGGTGACTTTTTGCTTATACAGGAGTCAGGGAGCTGACTGAGGAGGCAGTCTTTCCGTTGTCTGCCTGCGGAGGTGCTGCTGGGCTGTCAAGGACTCAGTCTGGATAATGTGTAAATTTCCTCTGGCTTTTGTTTACACAGGTAGGTTTAGACCGGCCTCAGCAATGGCAGGCGCCCTTCCCCACACCAAGCTCAATTGTCCCGGGTCGAGCTCACACTAATGTGCAGGCTGTGAAACTCTCAAGTGAGAGGGCTTCAGTTTGCTGGTCTTTTGGGTGGTGGGACCCGCCCAGCCATATCACCTGTCTCCCTGCTTTGAGCTCCCCCTCTTTCTAGGGGGCGGGTAGCTCCATCCTGCAGGCTATCTTGTTGCTAGTCAAAACATTCTCTCAGATCTGTGCCAACAACCTGCAGCATCTGTCAGGGCAGCTGCTCAGATCTGTGTTCCTAACGCGCGCGCGGTGCTTTTCAGCCCAGCAGGGATCTCCTGGTCTATGAGTTGCAGAGGGCGTAGGAGAAGCACAGTATCTGAACTGGATTGTTGGGGTAGGGGGAAGTCCCCAATCTTCCAGTCAGTTGCACTTCCAGGGTAAGGCAGCACCCCACCCTGTCACGGTTTGCCCTCCTTGGGCTACACCAACTCTCCAACCAGTCCCATTGAAATGAACCTGGTACCTTGGTTGGAAATGCAGAGATCACTCACCTGCATTTCTCTCACTAGGAGCTATGCCCCGGAGCTGTTCCTATTCAGCCATCTTGGTGGAATCATCATATACCTAATATTTTTAGCAAACAGTTGTCCAGTCGCACCCTGGATGTTCTCACTAGGGCAAACTTTCACATTTCTTCCAATATGGGTAGACTGAGAATTGTTCAAATTTTCAAGTTCTGGTTTGTTGTGTAACAATTCATTCCTTATCTTTTTTATCGCATTTTACTATAAGCAGCAAGAAGTAACCAGGCAGTATTTTCCACACTTTGCTTGGAAATTTTTTCATATGAAATATCTGCATTCATCACATACAAGCTTTATTTTTCTATTTACAGGAGAAAATAACCCAGACGTGTTCTCTACCACTTTACAACAAAGTCTTTCCTCTAGTTTCTAATGCATGTTCCTCATTTCCATCCGAGACCTCAATAAAAGGAAATTTAACATTCGTATTTCTAGCAACATGCTGTTCAGTAGTATTACTGATATTGTTACAAAGATAAATGAGATGAATGCTTTGATTAATTTTGCATTAAATTGTTTTTGCCATAGGCAGTGCTTTGGAATTAAGGCATCTCAATCAAATTTTTGGGGTATGCATATTTCACTATTGAAGAAAATCTTGGTGGCCTCTGTTGGCCACTCTGGAGCTGTTTTCCAGTGTAGGAGTGAAGATTCTTTTCTTTGACTGAAAGCAAGCACTGATTTTCTTTTCTTTTCTAAACTTCAAACGTAACATTTTATTCATGCCACAAGATAATTCAGTGACTTCTATTGCACAAGCATGAAATGCCTTTATAGAAAATGCTTGCCTTGATTTAAGTATGAATTATACCTATACTGAAAAAAAAGGGGCCAGTAGTTGATCATAGTAAAATGCTTCTCACAATTCCACTAACTTCTTGCACTCATAGAAGGTAGGAGCTTGTACATTGAAATTCTGCATAACACAGATGAAATCTTTGTACCATTTTATGATACCTATTAGCCAATTTATCAAAGATATTTAAAATACATAACAACTATTTGAGCAGAGACATTAATCAATGAGAAGCAACACTACCCTTAAACAACCAGTATGACTCTACCAATACAGATCAGCTGGATGTTTCCCTTAGGTTACACTAATACTTATATTTGAGGTTGTTATTTCTATGAATTGATATGTCATTTTTCTGTAATATGGATTTCCTGAATATGTTAGTAAAGGAAAAAATTTAACGTTATTTTCAATTTTGAGAACTTATTAGTGATTCCTTTTCAAAAGGTCTGGATTTATATTATTAGATGTTTCTAATTGGTTAGCTGCTTTTTTAGTTGTTTGTTTTTTTTGGTTTATTTTTTTTTTTTGAGACAGAGTCTCGCTCTGTTGCCCAGGCTGGAATGCAGTACCACAATCTCGGCTCACTGCAACCTCTGCCTCCCAGGTTCAAGTGATTCTCCTGCCTCAGCCTCCTGAGTAGTTGGGATTACAGGTGTGCACAACCACACCCAGCTACTTTTGTATTTTTAGTAGAGATGGGGTTTCACTATGTTGGCCAGCATGTTCTCTATCTCCTGACTTCATGATCTGCCTGCCTCCACCTCCCAAAGTTCTGAGATTACAGACGTGAGCCACTGTGCCCGGCCTGGTTAGTGGTTTTATCATATGTTCATAAAACAAAACCTCCATGACATAGATGCAAAAATTAAAACCATATGAATCTATATTACCTTCTTATCCTTTTCCCAGATAATGATGCTAAGATACTCCTCCAAGTTAGCCATACTCCAATATGTCCAATGAAATTTGCATTATTTCTACTTCAAATATGAAATAATTTATTCTTACATCTTTTATTTTAGGAGATAAACTGCACTGTAGTTTTTTAAAACGGAATTTATTGTTTTTCTTCGATTGATCCTTACTAAGTCCATTAAATGTGTCACACAGAAGGTCTTATAAAGTGTTAGGAATAGGCCATTGTTTTTTCTTAAATAAAAGAAAAAGGATTTTTTTTAGCCTTTGTCCTGTGTTTTCCTTAAATCAGTATTACTCAAGAATAAGAAGATAATAATGCCATTGCCTGTTTTAAAATCAATTTAATGGACATCTAGGGTAGAAAAAGCATCTCGATTGATGCTTTTTCCTATCCCTTATAAAGCCATTTATTTGGCCCATCTGATTTTCTTCCCTCTGTAATGCCAACTTACACCACCTTTACTGATACAATACTCAAATGATTCTTGAGTGCCTCTATCATGAACCTGTGATACATTTTGCTATTGTTATTGTTGTTGAAATAAAAGACACATGGACATGTCAAGGAGTCTGGCTTCTACAACACAAAAGCACCATCTATTCTCTCAAATTGTGTATATAAATTACTGCTGTGCGGAAGTATTTGAGTGGCATTCTAGTGGAATTTGGAACAGTTACAAACTTCCCAAATCATTCCAGAGAATAGTTAGTTCTCAAAGTATCAGACATGGTTAGTCTATTTAACTCTATTTAATCCACTGCTGTTAGTAAAACAGAATGTAAAACTTTTGTAAGTATTTGTGTAAAAGAAATAGGTTAAATAATTCTAACAGAGGTTTTTTTGTTGTGTTTCTGCTCCTATCGATTGCCAGCGCCATTATTGCTCCGAAATCTTTGCATCCAGTTCGACCCTTTAAAATTAGCTGTAGCCAGATCACAGGAGGAGTTCCATTTCCTCCATTCAAGGTTAGCAAGATGTTCCAACCTCTACTCCTCTCCTTTCATCTCTGAGGGTAGCCATGCCAACAGAAATAGATTTACAAGAGCCTTTCTGTATGAATTAAAATATATATATTTTGGCATATCTTGTATTTACAAATTTCTTAGATAATATAAATTGATTTCTCCAAAGATTTTATTATTATTATTGTTATTAGGTTCACTACACATGCAATTTAGGTTGTCCCTTCCTAAATAAACTTTTAAAGGCACACAGGAATATTATTTTGTTTACAAAAGACAGTTTAAGGTACCTCAGCATGCTCTTTCAAGTTGATAATGAACAGTGTTTATTGTTTCACTTGAGTCAAATTATCAGTTCTTAAATGACTTAAAATTAGTTGTGGCCCCACCCATGACGCTGCCCTAGGAGTCCCAATGTCACAGAGTGCTAAGACTGACATCATCTTAGAAAAAAATTTTCCTCAGCATCTCTGCCACCTGTCTTTGTGTCCTGTTATCCACTTTAACCATTCTACCATCTGTCTTACCACCTAAGTGACCTATAATTAAGAATTTTGAAGAAAATCCACTCTAAGTTATGATTGTACAGTCTTTCACGGCCGTAAAACACTCACGTTTCTGTTCTTGCTATTAGTCTAGATTCCTCTGCATGCAGGCATGGAAAAGACTGGCATGTGTATAGAATAACCTTACTTCCTTAATGACCACTAATTAGGCATTTTGTTTTTCAAAAGCCACAGTTATATGACAACCACACAGCTGCTTCCCTAAGAAAGAGAAAACATGTTTTAGCAAATGATTAAACTGGTGAAGATATTTTGGTTTATTATATTTGCCTACTGGGAATATGATACAATTTTAGTTTCTCTTCACTTGATTTCCTAATACCATAAAGGTGATTTTAATTTTCTTTGAAAGTGCATAATATCACTCTCATTTTAACGTATTTCTAATGTAATATAAAATGTTTGGGTCACATAAAATATGTGCTTTTAAAGAAAAACAAGAATGGCTAATTTGAAAAATCTGCTTAGAAAGATCAATTATACATTGTGAATAATGTAAAACTTCATGAATTTTTATTTTAATATCTGCATTCTAAATGCCAGATGTTCCATAATGATAAATCCTGTGAGAGGAAGAACTTTTCTCACTTCATTTTTAATGATTTTAAAATTTATTCAACTCACAGATTTGTTAAAAACACTGCAGATATCTTCTTGAATTTTCATATTTCCTCCTTCTTGAGACAACACACTGCCATTTGGAGTAACATCTATGGCAAATTAAACCATATGATTTGGAAGTATAAAGTCAAATATCACTAAGTAAAGAAGAGACGGGGGAAAAGTGTTTAAGTTATTCCAAAATATTTCTGTTAACTCCCACTCTTATAAAGTCTGGCATCTTTAGAAACATTCCAACTTTTTAATGAATGACCATCTGAAGGATGGTAAATGTGTGTAGCTACTTAGATGCAGCTTGAAGTTCCCAGCTCCATCCTTGAACACTTGTACAGAGAGGAAACTGCTTACATTGCAACACTTCTAATCCAATTTTGGACAATATTTACTTGTTGATATTTGACATTATTGCATTTTTCTATTTTACCATTGTTAGAATGAGCTTACCTAGAAGTGAATCTAAATCTCTCTCCCAACTCCCATTTTTATGAAGAAGTTTTAAACCCTTGGAAGTAAGAAATTTCTTAAAGCAAAACCTCTTTCCCCTCATAGTCCATCAACAATGTGAATACTAATGTTCTTTCCCATATAACGCATTTCTAACTCTACCACTCTTGAAATGACAGGAATGTTTTAATCCCGTTAACACCCTGGTGGTAGTCTCAGACTTTTTTTTATTATAGTATATTGACTTATTGTCATATTATATGAGATAAATGGAGTTTTACCTCTATTAGCTGCTACTGCTGACCATCTGAGTGAGTGATAAAGAGAATATTATGATGAATAAAACATCTGGAATGTGGAAAGACAACCTTAGTTAATGCACTTAATTCCTCAGTACTTATTTTAAAAAATGTATTAAAATCATGTTGACAGCCAGCTATGATAGTTATCACTGTCTGTGCATATTGTTAAGCTATATAATCATGGGATATATTTGAGAAGGAGTATAAATTATGCATTGAATACAGTATCTCTATTTGTGAGATTAACTATGATTACTTACAATATATATGTATAAATGCATGCAGGTATACATGCACATATGCATATATACACATGCATATTTATACATACGTACATGCATGCAGTACATGTAATATGCAGTCTGTTGCCTAAGGAAGTTTCTGATATATGGCTCAAAAATCATTAATTCTCATATTTAAACTGACTGATCCTTGAATGACAAAAACACAATTAACTCCAATAGAGTAAAAACAGCACAAAAGTACTTTCATCCTTCTTTCTTTATTGTTTATTCTTCTTCACTCACTTTGAATAAATCAATGAGCAGAAATGAAATGAGCATGTGAGGCTTTTAAAGGCCAGCTGCTGCTCCTGGCATGTATTTGAAGCTAATGGCTGATCTTCAAGTACAATGCCGATTTTGCTAAAACCTGAATCCTCTTTCATTCTGACAGCTTAAGTTTCTGAGCCAAAAACAGGGGACAGTTCTTGGATTTCTGAATCTTTTATTTGTGAGCAGTGTAGGATAAACAGATGCAGTGCAGGATAGAAAGAAAATGTTGTTTACCCTCAGTCAAGTCTGAATGATGTTTTATCTTTATGTTCTTATTTTAAGAGAAAAATTATAGATAATTATCAAAGATATGCTCTGTATTTGGATATAGTATACGTTTCACTTTCATTGTTTTTAAATATGAACTAGAAATCTATATAATAACATCACTTTAAAACATTTTACTTCCATCCAAACAGTATTTGTTTCTTGATACTTGGCATGATTGCATTTTTCTATTTGATGTTTGTGTCATTTTTTTCAGTAATTTCTAAATTGCATAATTCAGAATCTGTAACATAAAGCATCATCATAGGATAGCGCAAAAGGTATTTTTCCAGTTACAAAACTAATATATTTTACTCATAATGGTAATTAGACTTCAGTTTTCAATTTTTTGGGTGTTTCAGAAAACATCCATCTAGCAATGTTCAAATGAAACAAACTGGACAATTTATTGACAATTTAATGAAATGAACTGTTCAAGCTGATGGCTTTTTGAATTGACCAGCAGTCAGTCTGGTAAATTATGTTAGACTGTTTCACAGTCCATCTGCCATTTTACTTCTCTTGAGGATTCATATCAGTTGCCAAAGCAGATTAAGAAGTGTAGTTTGTGCAATCACTATCTATCTATATGTCTATCTACCTGCCTATCTATCTGTGCATATGATACATTACATATAGATGCATGCATATGCATATGTATGTCCACTTAATTGTCTGTAGATGTACATATGGTTTATGTACACCTACAATTAGATATAGATATGTACATATGGTTTATGTACATCTACAGACAATTTTATATATATATATATATATATATATATATATATATGGTGAGCATATGTAAAACCTATGCTTATTTTTTGAATTAACATCACAATCTCATTCTAAACTGTTACTGAATTTTCATTTCTCAGACAATAGTGACACATTATGAAATAAATAAGTATCAATGTTTGAAAAAAATTTTTTTCTTGACCAGGTGTGGTGGCTCATGCCTGTAATCCCAGCACATTGGGAAGCCAAGGAAGGCAGCTCATTTGAGGTCAGGACTTTGAGATCAGCCTGGTTAACATGGTGAAACCCCATTTCTGCTAAAAATACAAAAATTAGCCGGGTGTGGTGGCAAACAACTGCAATCTCAGCTACTTGGGAGACTAAGGCAGGAGAATCACTCGAACCCAGGAGGTTGCATTGAGCTGAGATCCTGCCTCTGCACTTTGGCCTGGGCGATAGAACGAAACTCAGTCTTAAAACACACACACACACACACACCTCTTATTAAAAAGGATGAAAAATAATAAAATTAGAGAAGTATTTCTACTATGAACAGTCAATAATTATAATGAATATACCTGTCAGTGATCATTTTTTAGAACACTTAATCCAGAAAAATATAAAAGATACAATAAGAAAGATGCAAAAATGTCATTTTTATAAACTTTTACTTGATGTCTGTTAAACCTGTTAAAATAATTCAGGTAAACAGTTAGAAACTTCATGAGACAGACTTCCACTTTGCCCCAGACCTTAGTAACTATGCTATTATTCTTAGTGACTCTATCATTCACAGAGATGAGTCAACCAAACTCCTGGAGAGTCAGTTTGCTGATTTGCTTACTTATCTTCACTCATCTTGCTTATCCTCTCCTAAGGTTATACTCCAAACTCACACCTTAAATGTCCATCACTCCCTTCTTTATTTCTAGATCAAGTACATTCACAGAAACTCTTTTAACCTCTGAGACCACAACTTACCCTCTTGTTCTGGCTTCTTCCTTTTCGGTGTAAATTAATTCTATTGTTCATAATTAAAATGTATTACTTATGGATATTTTCAATCTCTTTATCCCTCAATTTATCTTACATACAAATTTCACAAATTACCAAACTTGGATCTAGCTGATGATCCATGCCTGCACAAAAACTTTGAGAAATTTCTAAAATAAATTGCACAACTGAATGGAAGAAATACAGTAATTAAGAAAAAAATTCTAACACTCAATACCAACAATTATGTTTTTAAAGAATGTAAATGTAGGGAAAATCCCATTTATAATAGCAATAAAATATAAGTGCCAAACTAGCTATATGCCAAACTTATGCTAGATAATTATAAAGGGAAACTATTATGAAAAAGAGAACACTTGAATTAATGGAAACATACATTATTTTCTTGGATAGAAACTCTCAATGTTGTAAAGATTATAAATAGATAATTTTTTTTTAAATTTAAGCTGAATTAATGCATCTATAGGGTGATGGGGAGTCTCACTATATTGCCCAGGCTGGTCTTGAACTCTTGGCAAGCAATCCTCCTGCCCTGGCCTTCCACAGCATTGGGATTATAGCGAGGAACCACTGCAACTGGTGAAAAAATAAATTATTAATAATGTTGACGTACATGGCCAACTGTTTAAATAAAAAAAATTTGAATAACCACACGAAGCTTTTATCACAATAAAATCTCAAGGTATCAAAGATTTAAACTTTAAAAAGTGAAGTCAGATGAACATGTAAAAAGCGAGGCAATAAAAAACAAAAAACATAAGATAATGGGCCACATAAAACACTGCATTTGCCATTATTATGAATTAATTAAGTCACTTCTAAAAATAAAAGCTCAATATGATTTTTTTAAATCAAAATTCAATTATTTGCTATATGTTTTTAAAAGACCTAAAACAAAATAAGGCAGTCAAGTTAGATCTGAGAAACTTTAATATAGATCTCTTTGAAAGGCTGGTATCTGAGACCTAGAAACCAAGAAATTAAAAAAGAAACAACACACAATGGATTTGAATAAACAATGTAAAACTCGCAGATAAATTTGTACTCAATATCATTCTCATAGATAAATCTGTACTCGATAAGCCTATAACTGATTTGCTTTCCAAAGTCACATAAACCACACAAAAAAATTGACTGTGTGCTAGATTATGAAATAAACATCAATTTTCAAAATCTTCCTCTTTGCAAACCATGTTGCCTGAATACAAAGAAATAAAATTAGACATCTATAATAAAGACATGTATATCAAACTAATTTTTATAGTAAAAATATATTCTTATGAGAATGAAAGGAAAACGACTTTAGAGAGAGACTTTTGGAAAGAGAAAATAGCAAAACGTGGGATAGAGAAAAGCTGTTTTTCTACAAAAAAGTACAAAACTTAAAATATACAATTAAGTTTTCTTCTTGGAGAGTTATTTGAAAATAACACATTGAAGTAAATTACTATTAAGGCATATATTTATAAAATGAATAACAATACTAAAATTTTGAAATAACATGCACAAAACAGTCAGTCTTGGTAAAAAAGTGTAGGCATGCATTTAAAAACATATAAGAGAACAAACTAGAGGTAATAATACTGTACATATTCAAATAAATATTTAAATGCTGACAAGATACACAAATTGAAAAAAGTTGCCACATTTTCTCAGAAATACAAAACATGCGAACCACAAAAATGCATAAAATAATAGCATTGGTACTCAGAGCCTATTTCATAGTAAGAAATCCGGCCAAGTTAGTCTCCTCAGGAGCTATTTCTAATAATTCTTCAAAAAACGAAATACACTTTTTAAAACACTTTAAAGCACAGAACAATCCAGAAATAATTATAATTACTTTATGTAACTATGATAATCCTAATTTGAAATCTGAAAATGGATTCTTAAAGAATAATAATAGAAACCTCCATTTATACACATGGGCTGGATAATACACAGAATCAAATAGAGAATATTCCATGATAGCTAAGCATATAGCGCAATAGAAAATATACACCAAGTACATCAAGCAACTGGGTGATAATAAAATAAACAAAGTGATCAACAAATGCTATAAATGACAGATAGAAATTAAACACATTATCAGAACAGAATCAGACTTTAATATTGCCTAAGTATAGAAAAAAGAAATGGCACTATTTGCATTCAACATCTAATTTACCTAAAACAACACAAAGGAAAACTATAAAATTACCTGGAAAATTATTAAAATCAACAGAAAATTTCAAGAAGCTGGTTGGAAACAATGTACAAAAGTATCTGTGTTTCTTGTCTAATAAAATGGAAGATGTAACAGAAAATATGTCAATCATCTTTTGATCAAAATAGAGGCAAATGTTACAAAGAATTAACATTAACCCATACAAGATGTTTACAGGTCCTTTACAGAAACAAATATGTTAATAATATCTTAGAAAACTATAATATAAATGCTGAATATAAGATGTTCATGCATGAAAATATCCAATGATGTAAAACAGCAAATGCTTCCCCTTTTATCCACAAATTGAATGAAATATCAAAGACTAATTAAGTTTTCATGAAAGTTGACATTCAAGTGCTAAAATGTATTATTTTAGAATATTCTAAAAACGAGGAATAAAAGGAAGAGATAAGAACTCTAGACAGTAAAATTTTAAACAATGAATAAAAGTAGTACAAAAAATGTGCTTTTGTAGAAACAAACCAAATACAGGTAAAACAGAATTTAGAGGCTCAAATTAGCATAATATTCATTCACTTTCTCATTAATGTATATTCTAATTTAGCATGCAGGAACTGTCTTCTCATTAATAGCACATTTTCATCACTGAGCAGAAAATGAACAATTTTATTTTTTTTTTAATACTTTATCTTTAGTTTTCATGGTTATTCCCCTAACACCAGTAGACGTCATACTCAAAAAATATTAACATGTCCTTGAGCATGTACTTAAGACTTTAGTTAAGTTGTTTAACATGTATGTTTAATTTACATGAATATTTTGCCATATACATTTTTCGCTCTGGATTTTTCTCAGACATCATTGTGTGTGCTAGTTCAGTCTACATTGCTATGTATACATCTAGTTTGGTGCTCACTGTATTCCATAGAGTCTAATATTCCCCTAGTGATAGAAATTTAGGTGGTTTCAAATTCCTTATTCATACCAAAAAAAAAAAAATCTTTAATGGTACCAATGTCTAAGTCTTTTTATGACATTTTTAACAATATATCTTGAATATATATATACATTGGATATATATCTAGGTGAGGCTTGTGTTATGCACATAACTACTTTTATTAAGTTCTTCCAAATGGCTTTCCAGATTCTTTGACAAATTTATATTCCCACAAGAGGTGCAGGATGCTTTCTGCTTTCCAAAGTCCTCATCAGAATTTAGTGTTATTTAAAGGTTAAATTTTCAGCTCATATAGTAAGTCTATAGTCTCTTTTTAAGACACTAATCTGATTACTTGTGGGTCTAAGCAGTGTTCATTATTATTTATAAATGATGTGATCCCATCCAATTTAAGATCTCCTACACCATCAGTGATGTACAGCTTAAGAAGTCTGTTAATTAGACCATATTGAGCAAAAAACACAGACTACCTCTCATTCCAAGAATATGTAAGTGTAAAAATAGTTCTTCATCATTTATTATTAATCTTATATTTCTCCATATATGAAATGCCTACTTATATCTGTGCCTATATGACTATTTGCTCTTCTGTATGTGTGTTACTGGATTATAAATTTATCTTTGATGATCTAAATTTTATATTCATGTTATTATAGTAAAATTTAATAAAAATAATAAATCTAAAATTCGTAGCTTAAATGTCTTAAGAGTTTATTACATTCCAGGTGACGTTTTAATCACTTTCCACGTACTAACTTAATTAATATCCATAAAAATGCTATGAACATTATATCCCTGGAACAGATAACTGATATACAAGATGTTAAGAAATTTTCCAAGGACACAAACCTAACAAAGTGTATTTGAGTCACTATTTGAACGCCAGCAATCGACTTGAATCTGTGTCTTTATGCACTACATAGTACTTTCCCTGATGCATTCTACAGATACTGTCAGTATTATAAATATTGTGTGAATTCAAGCAATAATGAATATATTGCATAGACTTAGTCATTGAAAAAAATCATTAGATTCAATACATTCAAATGAATATTTTTCTGCTTATGAATTGAGCTTTTTACCTTCCTTTTTTAATTTCTATATTTAATTGACAAATTTTATTGTACATATTTATGGTATAAATTTGATGTTTTGATACATGTATACATTGTATAATGATCAAATCAAGTTAGCATATCCACTACCTCGTGCATTTATTGTTTCTTTGTGGTGAAAACAATGAAAATCTTTTCTTCTACCTGTTTTTTAACATCTGATACCTTATGGCAAACCCTATGCCCCACTGTGCAATAGAATGTCAGAACATATTCTTCCTATCTAATTTTAACTTTGTATCCATTGGCCAACCTCTCTCCATCCTCCCCTCCTCCAACTCCTCTCTAGTCTATGATAACCACTGTTCTATTCTCTACTTCTATGAAATCAACCTTTCGTGGTTTTTTTTGTTTTGTTTTGTTTATTTGTTTGTTTTAGGTTTCCTCTTACGAGTGAATCACTTAACATAATGTCCCCCAGGTTTGTCCATTGTTTCTCAAATGACGTTTTTAAATTTTTGAGGAACGTTCATGATGAAATGGGAGAGTTCCCTGACCTCCGTGTGGGAAGTACGACAGGGGTGTGGCTCACTTGCTCCACTGCTGAACACTCAAACCCCTTATGGGACGAGAGCATGCAGACAGGCAGGTGCAGGAACCAGGGTGAGCACTTTTGGACTCCTGCCCCTTGGTAGCAGTTACTGGTATGTTACAATGCTCTTTTAGCCCTGCCATTCAGGGATGGCTATGTGTTAAACCAGCTCAGTGGAGAGTCAGGATGACAGTAGTTTACACACTGCCCTCTTGGTACCCGGGTCATTGTATAGAGTCCAGGAAGAATCAGGTCACATGGACTTGAAGGATAATGAATGCGGGGATTTTATTAAGTGATGGAAATGGTTCCAGCAGGATGGATTGGGAGTTGGAAAGAGGATGGAGTGAGAAGATGATCTTCCTCTGGAGTTCAGCTGTCCCGTGGCCAATTTCCTCTCTATCTGTCCCTGGCCAAATTCCTTTAGACATTCAGATGCTCCTTCTCTTCTCTCCTTCTCCGCCATGCCAGTCTGCTGTCGCTCTTCTGCTCTTCTGCTCCTGGAACTTGAGGTTTATATGAGTATAGGATAGAGGGGTGTGGTGAGCCAAAAGGGAATATTTGGGCACAAAAACAGGAATGGCTGTTCTCATTTAAGACCATGTGTCCCTCACTAGGGACCCCACCCTCCTTCTTCCTGTCCAGATCAATACTGTTTTCCATAGTGCCTATACTAGTTTACTCCCCACCACCATTATGTAACATTTCCCTTTCATCACATCCTGACCAACGTTTGTTGTTTTTATTTTTTGATAATAGTAGTTCTAACTGAAGTGAAGTGGTATCTCATTTTGGTTTAGATATTCATTTACCTCATAATTAGTGATGTTGAGCATTTTTTATATGCCTGTTGGCCATTTGCATGTTTTCTTTTCAAATATGCCTATTAAAATATTTTGCACATTTTTCAATCAGCCTATTTTTTTCTTGCTATTGATTTGTTTAAATTCCTTAGATATTCTGGATATTAACCCCTTAGCAGATGGATAGTTTGCAAATATTTTCTCTCATTTCATGGGTTGTCTCTTCAATCTATTAATTGTTCCCTTTGCTGTGCAGAAGTTTTTACTTTGATGTAATCCTATTTCTATATTTTTGTTTTTGTTGCTTGTGCTTTTAAGTTCCTATCTCAAAAAACTCTGTCCAGTTCAATGTCATGAAGCTTTTCTCCTATAATTCTTGTAATAGTTTCAGAATTTCAGGTTTTATGTTTAAGACTTTGATCCAGTTTATTTTTGTGTATGCTACGAGCTAGGGGTCTAGTCCCATTTTTCTGCACGTATATAACATACTATATTTTTCTCTAATGTGTGTTTTTGACACTTTTGTCAAAAATCAGTTGATTATAGGTGCATGAGTTTATTTCTGGTTTCACTATTCTGTTCCATTGGTCTATGTGTCTGATTTTATGCCAGTACCAAGGTGCTTACTAGAGCTTTGTAGTATCTTTTGAAGTCAGGTGATTTTAGCTGGGTTGTTGTGCTAATATTGATTTGACAACTCAGGATCTTTTGTGATTCTGTATAAATTTTATATGTGTGCATGTGTGTGTGAGTATAGAATGTAATTGGTATTTGGATAGAAAATGCACTAAACCTGTAAAATAGCTTTGAACTGTATGGTCCTTTAACAGTATTAATTATTCCAATTAGAGTTCTGAGCTATCTTTTCATTTACTTGTGTCCAGTACAATTTTTTAATCAACATTTTATAGTTTTCAGTGTAGAGTCCTTTCACTGTCTTCATTGAGTTTATTCCTAAATATCTTATTTTTGCAGCTACTGTAAAGAGAATTGTTTTCTTCGTATCTTTTTCATATAGTTCACTATTAGCATATAGAAATGCTACTAAATTTGGAATATTGATTTTGTACCCTAAAATTTTACTGAATTTTTAAGTTAGTTCTTAAAGTGTTTCACGGGACTAATTAGAGCTCTTATTATATAAGATCATGTTATCCTTGAACAAGAAACTTTGACTTTCTCCTTTCCAATTTGAATGGCTTTTATTTTTTTCCCCTTGCCTAACTGCACTGCCTAGGACTTCCTGTACTGTGTTAAATAAAAATGGTGAAAGTGGGCACCCCTGCCTTGTTCTAGATACTAGAAAAAAACCTTTTAACTTTCCCCATTTAGTATGATGTTAGCTGTGGGCTTGTCACATGTTACCTTAATTATTTTGATGTCCATACCTTCTATGCATAATTTTTTGAAAGGTTTTATCAACATATCATATGTTGAAACACTCCTGCATCCTAGGATGAATCCCAATTAATCATAGTAAATGATATTTTTAATGTGTTGTTTAATACAGTTTATTAGTTTTGTTTTGTTTTTTCAAGAATTTTGCATCTATGTTCATCAGGGATATTGGCTTGTAGTATTTATTTATTTATTTATTTATTTATTTATTTATTTATTTATTTTGGTTGTGTTCTTCTCTGATTTTGGTATCAGGATAATGCTAATTTTGTGAAGCAAGTATGGAAAAATGTCTTTCTCTTCAATTTTCTGAGATAGTTTGTGACAATTTGCTATTAGTTCTGTAAATGTCTAGATGAATTTAACAGTGAAGCTGTCAGGTCCTAGGATTCTCTTTGATGAGAAACTATATGACCGATTCAATTTCCTCACTCCTTATTGTTCTGTTCAGACTTTATATTTTTCAAAACTCAGTCTTGGTAGGTTGTATATGTCCAAAAATGTATCCATTCCTTCTGTTATCAAACATGTTGGTATACAAGCGTTCGTAACCGTCTAATTAATTTTGTGTTTCAGTGTTATCAGTTGTAATGTCACCTTTTTCATCTTTGATTTTGTCTCTTCTCTTTTTTTGCCTTGCCAAAGTTCATTAACTTTCTTTTTCTTTTCTTTTTTATTGTACTTTAGGTTCCGGGGTACGTATGCAGATCATGCAGGATTGTTGCATAGGTACATACATGGCAATGTGGTTTGCTGCCTCCATGCCCCCATCACCTACATCTGGCATTTCTCCCCATGTTATCACTCCCCAACCTCCCCAGTCCTCACTGTCCCTCCCTTGGCCCACACTCAACAGACTCCAGTATGTGATGCTCCCCTCCCTGTGTCACTGTGTTCTCATTGTTCGACACCCACTTATGAGTGAGAACATGCAGTGTTTGACTTTCTGTTCTTGTGTCAGTTTGCTGAGAATGATGGTTTGCAGATTCATCCGTGTCCCTACAAAGGACACAAACTCATCATTTTTTATGGCTGCATAGTATTCCATGGTGTATATGTGCCACATTTTCCTTGTCCAGTCTATCATCGATGGGCATTTGGATTGATTCCAGGTCTTTGCTATTGTATACAGTGCTGCAATGAACATACGTGTGCATGTGTCTTTATAGTAGAATGATTTATAATCCTTTGGATATATACCCAGTAATGGGATTGCTGGGTCAAATGGAATTTCTCTTTCTAGGTCCTTGAAGAAGCACCATACTGTCTTCCACAATGGTTGAACTAGTTTACACTCCCACCAACAGTGTAAAAGTGTTCCTATTTCTCCACATCCTCTCCAGCATCTGTTGTCTCCAGATCTTTTAATGATCGCCATTCTAACTGGCGTGAGATGGTATCTCAATGTGGTTTTGATTTGCATTTCTCTAATGACCAGTGATGATGAGCATTTTTTCATATGTTTGTTGGCCTCATGTATGTCTTCTTTTGAAAAGTGTCTGT